>MCJB01000281.1:123232-138573 GCA_002018475.1 Nicotiana obtusifolia | reverse complement strand
ACACACGCAAAAGAATTACCAGCAACTGAAGTATTAGTCTGAGCAATTGAGGCTACTTGTGGAGATGTTTGCTTACTTGCGCGATACTGGAGGAGCTCATTATATTCTTCTTTAGATAACAAAACTCCCTGGTTACCTGTAGGCTCGGTCTGAGCAATGTGAGCATTTTTAGATGAACGACCATGCAAGGAATAGCACATCTCACGAGTGTGTCCAAGTTTGTGACAATAAGAACATTTGGGTCTAGATCTTCCAAAACGCATGTTTTTAGGCCCAAAAATATCATATCCGAGAGACATTGTTGCAAATAAGAGAGGAAACAAGTTGAACACACTGAAATCCGAGTAAAAAGGACCACTGGAGCTACTGGAATATCACTGTAGCTGCTGGATGGGTACTGTAGCTGCCGGAAAGTACTGTAGCTACCGGAGAAAACTCAACGTGGTTGAAATAAAACAAAAACAGCAGGGGTAGGGTCGGAATTACCAGGCGACCCCACTGCCCTGAAGGAGCTTCTTCAAAAACTGGCCGGAAACAGCCTCACGCGCCGGCGCGTGGGGGCGCGTGACGTCACGCGCAGACCTTCTGGTGGCGCGTGGGAGCGCGTGAGACAGCGTCTGCCGGAGGTCTTCACTGGGGTTTGGTCGCCGGACACTGACGACCCCTGTGGTGGTGTTGGATTTTGCACACCACTGACAGAAACTAGGCAGACGCAAATAACCCTCAAATAGGTCGCCGGAAAAAGAATTCCGGTGACTGATTCTCTTCCCGGAGTCGCTGGAATTTATGCACAGCGATAAGACTCTCACTATTGCTCTGATACCATGTGAGAAAGCACGGGAAAAAGAGAATATATTATTGATATTCTTATTCAATACAAGAAGCCCTTATTTATAACTATATTTTACAAAGCATATACTACTCTACTACCGATGTGGGACAAGACTAATATATATATATATATACATACTCTATTATATACATATCTACAAAACTAACAGAAAATGTTCAGGCATTGGGATGGTTCATCGCTTTAAGAACAGGGAAGTTCTTTGTCCACAGTGTATGCAGGTGAGCTTATTTTATTCGAAGGACATTAAATAAGAACATCTATGTACCTTTATCTGGAACTGCAGATTCTTTATGTGGTCGATAACTTCATCCATCAGCGATACTCTTCCACCCTGCAAAACCACAACTTATCAATTCTTTAATTCATTGTAGCAATCATGCCATTCCTTTTTTGGTCTTTTAGTTTATAAGCATGGAGCAAATTGGCACGAAACCAGAACATAAAACTACTGCTTCACCCATTCCTTGGGGAGCAGAAGACTCTATAATGCATAGATGATTCCAGTAACTAATTCTTGCATTCTCCTACTTTCTGCGTGAAAAGCTTCACGTGCACAACTTTTAAAAGATCTGAATATCCTGCATTTTGAATAGCTATGCAATATACATAAAGGTCAAATGCCAAAAGGATGCGTTACCTGTTTAGAGCATGGAAACAATTCTCGGAATGCGTCTATTCTTTCAGCAATTCTCATCTTGCGACGCTGAATACAAAACCAGCTATAATTAGGTATCAGCTAAATGATATTACAATTTGAGTACTGTAAAGCTTAAGCTTCACCAAAATTATGACAATCTCGTAAATGCAACGGTGGGAGCAGAGAATTTTCTTTGTGGGGCAGAGACTAGGATTATCAGCCATACAAACTTATTAATTCTGATCATATATTCTGTATGCTAAGAATTATATAGAACATACTGTAGAGCACATTTAGACATTTACAATGTAGGGGAATTACTTTGACCTCTCCTTTAGTACTGCTAAATTAACTGGACTTCCCTTCTAGTTTGAGAAATACAAAGGACTTCTTCTCGGCTTTGATGTTTCATTACGAAGACCTCGATTGCCGTTAACGTACATTAGTAAGAACGTTTAACAGCTTTATCAGCTCAAACACCAGGTCTGTTGTAATTTTAACTTCAAACTAATGTAGGAAAAGATTCACTTCAGACCATTCTCCCAACCACCAAGCTCCACCCTCACAACCCCTCCCCTGCCTAGCTGGGCAGCCCTTCTCCTTACTACCCCCTCCCCTCCCCTATCCCTACCCATCACCTATCCTCCCCATCACACTGCTCCCCTCCCTTGTTGTCCCCTACCCATACATATACATATTGTGTTACATGTGTAACATAGCAGGATGATAGCTTCAAAATTGCAACTGCTGGTTTATGCTGTTTGTCAGTGGATGTCAAATTAATTCATCCCAAACTATTAAGAAAATAAAGAAAAAGTCATAGTTAGAGAGAGTATCTAAACTTCCAAGTAAAGACTCTGTAGTACAAAATGGGATACTATTTTTGACAAATAAATATTCCATAAACAAATGCTGAAGCTTAATATTGCGTGACCCCCGCCATACAAAGTGCTAACTGTTAATTACAACTCATGATGACTAATTCTGTTTACTAATGGAAAGAGCCTTAGAAAATTTGCACCAACTATTACAAAAACCTAGAGAACACATCTTGATATACAGTTCTAGATGACCTGAGAATCATGAATATTTACAAATAACAAAGATTTAGATTTAATAACAAAGAGCCAGTAATGTTTGTACTAGTCGTTAAAGGTGGTTGGATAGGCAAGTCAGTATATAAAAGCTGCAAGAAATAATCAATCCCCGATCAGACAATGCATACAGCAAGAGAGGATTGAAGGATTTAGGCTTACTCGATCAGACAATGCAGCCCTTGATTTTCTAGAACTTTTGGAAGGATATGATGATCCAGCAGCTAATGCTTCAGAGCAAGGTCCAGAAGCATGCCTGACATCTCCTGCTGGCTCCCATGTCTGCCGTCCAAAGATCCAAGGTTCATGAAATAGTCACATTTCTTTTTTTTTTTCCTCCAACTTTGAAGTACAGATTGAAAAAATCTCAACATTACCAAGGCACCAACTTGATGTTCTGAGCCAATTAAAAAGTCGAGTGGAACCCCTTCATAATAAGGACTTGGATATCTTATCTGCAGAAAAAGTTAAAATTCCAACTCTCTCATTAGAGATGAACTTAAACAGTTACCACAGTGATGCAAGGAATCTTGACTAGCTAACAGAACATAGTACCCCAAACTCTAATCTCATATCTGGTAAACCAGTTGATTGTCAGTTTTATTGGCTAAGCATGCAGATAAATGGCCATACCTCCTGCGCAATCATGTCAGCAGAGCCATCAACTAATCTGAAACCAGAAGCTTCTGCAGAAGCATCCACTTGAACCTCAGAGACCACATTCTCTGCAAGATATTCAACATAATTTTGTGGTGTTTGCTGGTTATGGATCCACTGAGGTGAAGGCACAGGAACATAATGGATCCCATCAATTCCAACTCCTGCCATGTACTGCTTGTTAAGTTCATGGCCCGCTAGATAATAAGAATCATTTGTACTTCCAAGAAATCCCCATTGTGTTTCTAGGTCATTTGGCTGATTCTGCTCTCCCATGATACCAAAGATCAGACTGCTAAACTCAAAGCAAAACAGATATTGTTAAATCGGAAAAACATAATATTCCCGATAAACATGAAGTCAAATTGCATATTAAAGAGGCAGAAGAATTTAGTAGTTAATATAAGTATCTGTTCTACCAAAACAAACAAAAAAAGAGCGCAGTAAGATCTCACAATGATATAATAAATAGGGCAGTAAGATCTAACAATGATATAAGAGGCAAATCCAGGATTTGAACTTTATGGATTTGAGTTCGAAATTCTACAGCAATCCACTTGATTTACTGGGTTCGAAATCAATTATTTGTACTTATTTTAGTGAATTTTTTAACAGATATACACGGTCCGAGCAAAAGCTACTAGGTTAGGATGAATCTATATCTCACTCTCTACATCATCCCCCAACTTCAACTAGAATAGACATTCATTTTCAAATGAAGAGCCACATTTAAGAAAAGTCCAACTCAATCAACAAATATAAGGACTTTAAAGACACGAGCTTAAACTTTTGCATTTCCTTTTCTTCTATAAAGTTTAAGGAATGGGCAAAAGAACAAATGCTCAACATTGAAATCTTAAGATCAAAAATTGATACTAACAAACTGGCGTGATCATTGAAAATACAAGACAATAGCTTTTGGATGGTTAAATTTAGCTATCCAAATTGTTAATGCCTTATTTTTCCTACTAACTGAGAAATCTTCGAGGGCCAGCAGCTCATGGTATGAGAATCAATGGATTATGGGCCCACTCCTTACCCTTCTCCACTTAAATATCATACTTTTATCACGAAAGGGCTCGATCCCAGATGTATATCTAATCCACACATCACTCGTTGCGCTCTTACCACTAGACCAAAGCCCCAGGCTTTGGGCTAATCCTTCTCCTATTTTAATTTATTTTGCTCCCTCCCCAGGGGCCAGTAGTTGTTTTTGCAACTTCCCACGCTTGGCAACTCGACTCAACCTCTTGGTGGGAAGAGGAGTGTTGTTCCACTTAAGATACAGAGTAATTAAATATACCTCTTATAAACGTAACAGATTACATTTCCAGTTTTCGTTTCTCAGCTCGAAATTCGCCTTTCAACAGTGTACAACCTCTTAGTAAGCACAAAATTCAAACAAAGAAAACAAAATTTAGAGCATAAAATTGGTTTCGGGAATCTACAAATACAAAATAGAGGGCTTAGATGGAGACAACTAATTTATTTTAGACTAGTTTCAGCGCAAAGTCCACTTATGTATGAGCATTGACAAGAAAAACACCAAATGAATCAATATGCATAAAACCAGATAAACGTGATCGACGACATGAAAAATAAAATACAAAAAAAAACAATGAGTTTCACGTAAAAGAAAATCACCAACTAAATCGAAGAGTGTGAAGAAAAGTTGTACCTGAATTTTCGTATAGAGATGTTGAATGGTGAAAAAATAATGCGAGTGAGTATGTATGAAATAGAAGAGGCAAACAGAAGATTCTACATTAGGGTTCGTTGGGCTGTTAGCTAACATGCGCTCTATGTAACTGGTACGTACACATCCATGTAGCTAGCAGAGTATCAGTCTGCCTACTATCGCCTGGCAAAAGTCGTGCTCAAGCAATGCAAAATTAGCTTTTTTTTCCGAAAATAAAAAAAGAAAGAAAGAAAGCTAGAAATAGAGAGAGAAAGGAAATATTTGCAAGACTGATAGGTAACCTCCCTTTCATTTTGTACGACTCTTTTTTATAAATTTTAAAAAAGAACCCTGCCCTTTTATATCTAAAACTCTTAAACTTTTCTTTTTTGAAGGCAAAACTCTTTAACTTTTAAAATCATAAGTTTTAAGAATTGATTTGGTATATGCCAAAAGTATCTGTTTTTTAAATTAAATTCCATGTTATATTAAATACCGTCATATAAAATGAAACGAATAAAATAATAATTTAGGAGAATTATTGGAGTTTTAGAAAAATTTCATGACTATTTCTGTTTATCTGTAAAATTGTACAGTTGAATTTGTTACGTGGTTTATAGACAAGCGAATCGATTTAATCCAAAAATGATAAAGAAATAGAACAACAAAAACAAGATTAACGACTGAAATTAAAGAAGATAACAAGTCTGGCTCCGAACTCGGTCTTTCCCAGAGCAGAAATGAAAGCAATGATAAAGTGATGATAAAACTATTAGATTGAGCGTAAAAAATGAAGTATAGTTTTTTTGTGCAGAATGTATCATGTCCTTTACAAGAGTCGTCAATCTGATATTTATGGCTATCTTTAAGGGGCAAGATCCTAAAATCAAGCTCTTCTTGAATGAGAATAAAGATGTCATTGATGGGTGCATAACGACTAGCTTTGAATGCAAATATTCTCTGTAATGACTGCTCATTAAATGCTATCCGATATCAAGCCGATAAGTCTTTGCCATCAATTGTGCTCCCTTTGGGATCCATCTTGTACCGGTTACACACTTCGTAGCCGATGCCTATTATTTATCGGTACAACTTCTATCTATTTTCGGTTCCACGTGTCACCTTGCTATTTAGCCACTCGTAATCAACCAATTTCACCCCATACAGATAGCCCCCTACTTTTTGGTGACGCAACTCTGTGTTACCGGGAAGTAGATGAGTGTTCTTTTCTTGGCGGGAAAGTTTCTGAACGGTCCTTGACATTTGAAGAGACGCATGTCTATTCGCATTTAATACCCCGAACACGTGTTGCCCCGTGATTCAGTAAGTATTTGCGCTGAGTTTTGAGGTAATCATGACCACGATTTTTGCCGTCTATATCTTCTTCACTACTCATCATTTTTACTTCTTTCACTTTTACTACTCTCACATTCCTTCTCTTTCTCTGAACTTTTTTAGAGCCTTTTTTTTAACAACATTCAGCTTTCTCAATAAAAACACCTTTGCTAACCTTTTACCACTATGTCTTCTTCTTCTTATATTGTTTCCTTCAGAAATACTGGTCTTCTCTTCGGTGGAGGCCCAAAGAAAAGCAAAGACAAGGAGGTTGACGTTGAATATGATCCCCCAACTATCAACACCATCATACCACTTTATCTTAAAACTGCAAATGATCTTCAAGAAAAAACCCCTTCTGCAACTTCTTAAGGCCACTGGTTTTGTCAGTTCGCAAGTACCCCTCCTCCTTCTTTCTTTTATCCTACATAAGAAATCTTATGAATAAATTGCTAACTCCATTTTTGCCTTGTACAGGGCTTCCAAGGGGTTCTGTCAACTTTCCCCAAAGTTGACACCCTAGATGACCCCGAGGAGGCCAGGAGGGTGTTACAAAATGCCCTTGCCCGAAGTAGGGCTCGTGGGACTGCCCGAGCCTCCGATGAAGGTGCTTCTTCTCGGAGCCCCCAGCCCAAGGATAAAAAACCGAAGAGAAGACGTTCTTCCTCGGCTGGGACTTAGAAGAAGTGAATAAAGAAAAAAATCAACCGAGCCGGCTACAGTCACAGTGGTCCTCGATGACGAAGGAGAATGCAGTGATAAAGAGGCTTCCCTTCAAAGGAGATCTTCATCATCTCAATCGGATGCTCAGCCGAGGGAGCTCCAAAACCTACCAACAGAGGAGATTCAGGCGCTCTGGGGTAAAATGGACCTGGTCGAGAATGCTGATTCTCGCTTCCTGACCCTATTGCTATCTCTAGTCCAAGGAGTTCGAACCTTAAGTCTCTTTTGCCCCCAACCACTGAGAAAATAACGACCAATACTCCTTCTACCACAACTGCTTTTCTCCTTTCACACTGGCGGCTCCATACCCACCAATACCGCCTGCTCTTTCGCCACCAGCACCAACTACATTTCCCCCACCCGCATCAACTGAACAAGAAGGAAGTGCTTCCCATCCCTAGTCTCCCGACCACGGGAACTTGGGGAACACTTACGCTATTCCTTCTCAAGATCCCCAAGAAAGGCGAAACGCCACTCTCTCAATTTTGAAGGAGTGCCACGTCCTCTCCAAACCAGTGGAACTTGCCAATTATATGAAGCCGCTCGCTTCGGCGAAATATTGGAAGAAGATGGACTCCCTTTCTGGGGAGTGCCTGATAAACAACAGCATGCACGATGTGATGTAGGTATCATCCTGATTTCCTTCTATTTTCTTTACTGTTTATATGTGTCATGATAACCTTAACTTTAATCTTTTTTAGGCCAACCTCCTTACTTCTGAGGGTCTGCAAAGGTTGATTCTGGATAAACAAGGACTTGCTTCCGAACGGGATCGACTTTTGGCTGAGAGGAACTATCTTGCGGCGCGCCTCCCGGTGCTGGAGGCTAAAGTTAAATAGATGAGCAAGCTCGAGGCTTTGTTATAGCAAACCAATCAAGATAGATTGGCCCACAGTCAAGAAGTTGTCTAATTACATGAAAAGCTACAAGAGTCTAAGGATAAGTGGGCCGAACTTCATGATGTTGTGATTGCCGCTGTCGAGCGCGAATTTGCCTTCGAGGAACAAATTGACAACTTGAAGGCCAACTTATGCTCCAAAACCGAGGAGGCTAATGCTGCCGAGGAGAAGAGGGCCCGAATGGAAGAGAGGCTTAAGAGGGCCATGGAGCAAAATCGGCTTCACTTAACTACCAATGTTGAGCTTGATTCCTAACTCAGCGCAATGAAGGTTAAAAGAGAGGAGCTCCAGGACGAAATTGATAAACTCCAAGCAAAACTCCAGGATTAGGAAGATTCCCTCGTCTTCGAGAGGACTTATGCTATATATCATATGAAGAGAAAGACATTGGAGGAGGCAAAAGTAGGCATTGCCGATATAGATGATTGCATTGCCAAGGCTCGGAAACTAGACTTAACTGTTCGTGAAAATCTTCCTGCTCGGCTCGCTGTAATTGACTCCTTGAATACTAGTTCTGAGTATTCAGGAATCGAAGTGGAGACTGAAGAAGATGAAGGCCCCGAACAGGTAGTGGATCCACCTTCTTCTATCGGGAGAAACGTAGACCCATCTCTCCCTTCGGATTCTGGCGGCAATGAATAATGTCTAATATTTTTAATCTTTTGTAATTATGCCAAAACTTTTATTCATTTTGGCACTTTAATAAAAGAATTTTCTGCTTATGCAAAAATATCCTTTTTCCATTTAGTTGATAAAGCTTCAGGTATATTTCTTCATCCGATAATTTTTGATTCCGGGCATAATCACTTTCGGAATCTGCCTTTTACGGTGAGTGTTTCATAAGAGAGGGCCCTTATGTTTATGGTGCTCTTGAAGAAGACGTTTCTTGTTCATTCCGGTACAAGCATTTGAAATTTTTGTTAATTTTCAAATGATAAAATTAACTCATCATTTTGACAAGAAATAAGATAAAAAAATAAAAAGAATAATATTTTATTCCCTCTATTTTTAAAAGTACATGGGCATTCACTTGCTGAAGTAAATGAAGTTGCCAATGCATGTGGCTAGCTTGTACAACTTATTTCTACGGAGCTGATCATGCAGTCCCTGGTCCTGACAAGACATTGATCCCGGTTCTTACAGTCCCTGATTTTCGTGGCACTCTTGTTGCCGTATCATGCATCCCACCCAGTGTTCGAATGCAAAGTATGAGTTTTCGAACACTAGAAGTCTTGTATTCATACTGCCGCTTAACCGGTGGAAACAACTTTTGAAAAGTTAATAATCTTTTTGAATAATGGAAGGTGAGGCTTGCCATCGAGCAAAAGATTATTTAATCATCCACATAGTTGTTTACCATCGGTGTGAGAATCTTAGTGCCTTGATATTTAAAGGTCTTGCCTTTGCCAATGAAGCTTCCTTCGTAGTATGCTTTTCGTTGCTGCCTCATTAAAAACCTTAGTAGAAAAACTTTATTGGGACCAAAACTGATCGAAGAGAAAAAGAGTGCAGCACGTACTTTTAGTATCGTTAGGAATCATCAGCAATAATACCTTTTGAGGTGAGTCACATTCCAATTGCTGCGCAGTTTGACTCCATCTTGATTTTCAAATTCATATGATCTTTTACCGGTGATGGCTGAAACCCAGTAAGGACCTTCCCACATTGGTCCCAGCTTCCCGACATTGACTTCTCGAGTGCTATGAGTAACCTTTCTCAAGACCAAACCTCCTACTTTAAAATAACACAGATTCCCCATGCGATTATAATACCTTTCCATCCTTTGTTTTTGAGCTACCATCCTCACGTATGCCAGGTACCAGTGTTCTTCAAGTAAGTCCAACTTTACCTGCAACAATTCATTGTTTCCCTCTTCGTTTGCTCGGGAAAACCTTAATGTCTGCTCCTGATCACGTCCAAAGCACACCTCAAAAGAGGTGTGAAATGGTCGTATGCAATAATAGAAACCCAACTAAGAGTCGGGGTCGAATCCATAGGGAGCTAAGATGGGAGTTAGGGGTATGTATTTCGAGTTGAGCAATTGGATTTTCTAGATTGCACTTTCACATAAAGATATGTTTTCTATTTCTAATTTTACTCTAATGATTGCAAAATAAAGGAAGACGACTAGAGAAAATTATTTTAAAGGTTTTTCCAAATGGATAAAAAGTCTAGGACTGTGACCATGACCTGCGTGTTTGCTTAATAGGATAAAGACTTTAATGCTTGTTTCGTTGAATGGGGTGTATTATAGCTATCAACTCTAATTTACCTACTCAATACCTCTTGGCCAGAGAGTGGTTTTGCCCAATTTGGCTTTCTCAAGACCAAATGGATATCATCCAAAATAGTTGATAAAAGTTCAAGTCAGGTTATTACTATTTCTAGGTTAAACCCTTTAATTGCGTTAATCAATCTCTTAATTGACCCAAATCCTTATTAGCTAAGTTATCCTAGACTAGGTCCCTCTTTCTCAAGTAGAGACTAAGTCAAATAGGCATGAATTAATATTTGTAACCACTAATTCTACAATTAAAGCATGAACTAAGCTAAATAATCAACACCCAATCATAAACAAGCACTAAATTAGACAACCCTAAGGTTTACACACTGGGGGGGGGGAGTCACAACCCTAATAAAAATCTAGCTACTCATAATTGGGTTTGAAGAAAATAAAGAAGAAAGACTAATTAAACTCATAATGAAAGCTTAAAATGATTAAATCTATTGTAAATACACCAAAACAAAGTAAAACTTCCTAAAATTGCAAAGAAAAATGGCCACAACAACTTCGGAGGTTCAAACTTGACCTAATTTTGTGAAACTCGTCTATTTATACAACGCTGAAAATATCGAAAAATAATGCCCCTCGGGAGGTTCTGCGGCCGCACAGTTCCATGTGCAGTCCGCAGATTTCTTCATCTGGCAGGAGTTGGAGTTCTATGGCCGCACGATTCTGAATTGCGGCGGTAAGGCGTTCTTCTACTGCCACACATTTCTGGACTGCGGCCGCAAGGCAACTCTTTTGCGGTCCATAGATTTAGGACTGCGGCCGCACAATTCTTGTGCGGTCCGCAATTCACTGAGGTTCTGGACTTGGTCTTTTTGCATATTCTCTGATCTTCGACTCTTAGCCAACTTTGCGGCCGCATAATTCATGAGTGGTCCACAATTTGTGCAAATGTATGCTACATTTTCCTTCTTAGTTTGCGGCTGTGGATGGAATTCTGCGGTCTGCAATTTCTTCTGCGGACCGCACATTTGTGCTTCCGCAGCCTTTATTGCTTTGTGCTTCAGACTACTCTTTTTTAGTCAGGTTTCATCTGGGGAGACCAACTTCCAGCATTCCTGCAATTTTGCATAATTTTATTAGTTTTGGGAACACAATTCAATGCTTTTAGACTGAAACAAAAGCTAAAAAGTGCTAATAAGTAGTCAAAATCCCTACTTATCAGCTCTCTCACTTCCATCGTTATCAGAGCCTCCGAACCATATACGAGAGAGAAGGGTGTTTCTCTCATGCTCGACTTCGCCATTGTTAGATATGCCCATAACACACCTGATAAAGCCACTTGCCCTTAGCATCTTCTAACTTCTTTTTAAGGTTTTGAATAATTACCTTGTTGGTTGATTCTGCCTGTCCGTTAGCACTCGGGTGTTATGGTGAATAAGTGATTCTTTTGATCTTTAACCCTTACAAGAACTTTGTGACTTTTGAACCTATGAACTGCGGTCCGTTGTCACATTTTTTTTTTCAGTATTCCAAATCGATAGATTATGTGGTCCTATATGAAGTCAACCACTTCGTGTTATCCGATCTTTTGGTATGGACCCGCTTCAACTCATTTAGTGAAATAATCAATTAAAACCAAGAGAAATCTTACCCTTCTAGGGTCCGATGGAAAAGGTCCAACTATGTCCATTCCCCATTTCATGAATGGCCATGGAGACACCACCGGATGCAAAAGCTCTATTGGTTGGTGCACTAACTATCGTGATGTTGACATTGTCGCATTTCTGTACAAATGCCTTTGCGTCCTGTTCCATCCGGGGCCAGTAATAACCTGCCCTAATCATCTTTAGAACTAAATGAGTCTGTATAAAAATAATTTCCGCAACCTCCTTCGTGGACTTCTCCCATCCCGTAGTCCGCCTTCGAGGCCCCAAGACACCGAGCCAATGATCCTTAGAACGATCTCCTACATAACTGCCCATCTACGAGGCAGTAGCGAGTTGCTTTGGTTTGCAGTGCCCGGGACACCTTTGGGTTTTTGGGTAGTTTACCATGCCTGAGATATTCAATGAACTCATTCCTCTAGTTCCAAATAAAGTTGGTGGAATTTATTTCGCAGTAGCCATCCACATCCAACACTGAATGCAACATTTGGACGACTGTACCCAAATCAGATCCTTCATCTCCGTGGACGACGCCAAATTACCCAATGCATCTGCTTTACATTTTCTTCCCTCGAAATATGGGCGATTGACCACTCTTTGAATCGTGCAAGTAATTCTTGAACCTTGTTCAAATACTGTTGTATATGCTCTTCCTTTGCGTCGAAAATTCCATACACTTGGTTGACCACCAGTTGAGAGTCGCATTTTACCTCGGGTCGAAAATTCCATACACTTGGTTGACCACCAGTTGAGAGTTGCATTTTACCTCGATGACCTCGGAACCTAGTCTCCGAGCTAGTTCAAGTCTTGCAACCAAAGCCTCATACCCGGCTTCATTGTTAGTTAGCGGTACAATTCTAATGGCCTGCCTTAGGGTCTCCCTCGAGGTTGTGATCAAAACTACCCCGAGATCGGACCCTTTTACGTTGGAGGCTCCGTCCATAAACAAGGTCCAAACTCCTAATGTTGTTCCCGTCACTCGCACTGCTTCCTTACAATCCAAAGCCATTAACCCCGGACTGAAGTCGGCTACTAAGTCAGCCAACACTTGTGACTTGATTGCTGTCCTAGATTTGTACTCAATGTCGAATTTGCTAATTTCGATTGCCCATTTAGCCAAACGGCCTGACAACTCAGGCTTATGAAGGACGTTCCTTAAGGAAAAGGTCGTCACAACGGCTATTGGATCACATTGAAAATAAGGCCTAAGCTTTCAAGAAGCAATCACGAGAGCTAAGGCCAACTTTTCTAAGTTCGGATATCGTGTCTCCACTCCCGATAGTATTTTACTAATGTAATAAACAGAAAATTGCGTACCTTCATCTTCTCAGACCAAAACGACACTTACCGCTACCTCCGAGACCGCTAAATAAAATAGCAGTTGTTCACTTTCCCCAGGTTTTGACAACAACGGAGGATTAGACAAGTACCTTTTTAGGTCTTTCAACGCTTGCTGGCATTCCGGAGTCCATACCAAGTCATTCTTTTTTTCAAAAGAGAAAATAAATGGTGGCACTTCTCCGAAGACCTTGAGATGAACCTGCTTAGATCTGCCAACCTTTCGGTTAGTCTCTGCACTTCTTTCACGCTTGTTAGCTGATCTGGAATTTCCTCGATGGCTTTGATTTTATCAGGGTTAGCTTCAATCCCTCTTTGTGAGACAAGGAACCCTAAGAACTTTTCGAAATCGACCCCGAAGGCACATTTCTCGAGGTTGAGTTTCATATTGTACTTCCTTAGAATGTCAAAAGTTTTTTGGAGATGTTTCAGATGATCCCCTGCATTTATAGAATTAACTAACACGTTATCAATATACACTTCCATCGGTTTTCCTATCTGCTTTTCAAACATCTTATTAGCGAGCCTCTTGTTACACCTCGTGTGTTCGTGCGTTGTCGTATCGTAAGGTTGCTAACATGGTAAGAAGGTATTTTTTTTTTGAGGTATTTAAATAGGATGATAGTCATGCGTTAAGTTTTGAAGTCAAATGAGTTGTGACACGGAAGTTGAAAAAAAAGTTTGTCGCAAGTTACGTTTGTAAATTTCACTGAAATTTGGGTCAAATGTGAAAGAGCTCTTCTCTCAATATACTTGGAGTTATGGGGTGATCCACCTATCAAATTGAAGATCTATGAGTCTAGTTTCTAATGCATTAAACCGTTTCTCGATACAATCTCCGAGTTGGGAGATATTTGCGTTTTCGGGAGACTGCTCCAAATAGCTCTCTACGGGGTCCACATATGTCGGCCAAGACTTGGGGATTTATAAAAAATACCCCAACCCCGATTTTTAGTCAGTATTTACAGCATTTACAGAGCTTAGAAACCCTAAGAAATTCCTCTCAAAATTCTCCCATGATCCAAGACCAAAACAAAGGGCAATCAACACAAATCAAGTGTCGGGAATCCCGTGGCGCTAGTAAGTTTCTTGTTCTTCTTGTTCTTGCTGATTTTTCTGTTGTTCCAGCTCGTGTGGGAGGTTTTTTAAAGTTGTTTATGTTCTGAAAAACACTCCCTCACGTTTTAATATCAACCCTAGGTGATTTCAAGTCTTCTAAAGCGATTCTAGTGCCGAAAAACGCTAATTGATTGCTAGTTTCGCTTCCTTGTTTTTGTGGCAGCATTGGGGGGCTATTTCGTGGCTAATTAAGGTCAAATTGGAGTTGTTCTTTCTGTTTGAAGTTAAGGAACCTCTTACCCTACATGTATTTAAGATTATCCAAGTTATGGCTAGGTTGTTGAAGATAGAACTTGTGAGATATACATCGAAAGGCTTGTTAGTAATGTTATTGGTTGGTGGACTATTTTGTGTTGCTGTTGGGCTATTTTATGTAGTTTTAGCATGTTTGTTGGAGTTATGGTGGTATGGATAGGATTGCACTGATGAGGGGGAGTAGGAAAGTAAAAATTTTGTAGTGCTTTGCGGGAAAATTGAGCTACAAAAGAGCCTACGAACTTATGCGCGCGAGTTGCTTGCTTAAATGTCTAAGTGAAGACTCTCATGAGCTGTGAGTTTGATTTGATCTCGAATAGTTCATTTTGTGTAGGTAGCCATTCATAAGGTATTCAAGGACCCGGAAGACGCGTATAGCTCCATCAACGAGGTATGTAGGGTCCTTCTTTATATTTTTCGGCATGACTAGAATTGAATGAACTTTTATTGGATTGTTTCATCAAATTTGAACTGCTCCACTCCAAATTGATAAATATGATTAAATCTACCCTTTTCACATGAATGACTCATATCGAAGAAGATTTAAGTATTCTCATCCTTCCTTGTTCATCACTCAAAGAGAATTAAAATTCTTTTGTTCGTTCTTTTTCCAATGTCCATATTGATCATGGTTATTGATAGCTTGAACATGATGTCTACTTCAAATAAATTCGTACTACGTAACTTCCATGTTTCTTGTGCTGGTTGTCTCATGGTTGGAAACCAAAGGACGTAGGAACAATAAAAATAATCGAAGGATAATGACAATACGTCACTTCGACTCTTGTCATGATATCTCTTCTGAGGTCGGTCTTGCATTGCACTTATGTATATATATATATATGTGTGTTTATTT
>MCJB01000281.1:68068-123209 GCA_002018475.1 Nicotiana obtusifolia | reverse complement strand
ATATAATATATATATATACCTCCACAGTGAGGAATGATTTTACGAGCACGCATTTACATTTATGTTGTGGATATGGTCGACCTCAGTGGCTTTGAACAGAGTTTCAGGTTATTTGTAAATCTCTTCTCATATTATTTACCTTATTTGTGCTTGTCCTTGACGCCCTACATATTCAGTACATATTTCGTACTGATGCCTTTTGTGCGCTGTGTTCATGCCCACAGGTGCTGATAGACAGGCCGGCGTGCCTCCGCAGTAGGACACTGAGATCAGCGGTTGAGTGTCGCACTCCACTTCTTCGGAGTTGCTGGTTGTGAGTCTATAGGTACAAATGCATATGTATATGTATTGTTTTGGGTATGTCGGGCCCTATCCCGACTTGTTGATATTCTGTTGCTCTTTTAGAGGCTTGCAGACCGGTTGTCCGTGTATATATGTTTTGCATGGCCTTGTCGGCCCCCTGTACAGTTGGCATGACTATATAGTCTTGTTGGCCTTAGATATATATGTATGTATATATATATATATATATATATATATATAAGTTGTTGTTGGGTTCTTGTTAGTGTCATATTGCAGCCTTGTCGGCCTATTATTCATATTATATGTCACAGATGCTATGGTTGGTTCGCTCGGGCCTTCGGGTGCCGAGTGCCGGCCACACTCCCCAAAGTTGGGGTGTGACACCTCTGATAAGTGGCTCCGCTGTTATTTAGCCCAAAAGGCATCACATTTTAACAATATATGCCGAAGTTTGTGACGAAAGAAGTTTTTTCTTGATCTTTCGGGTTCATCCTAATCTGATTGTACCCAGAATAAGCATCAAGGAAACTCATTAGCTCGTGCCTGGCCATAGCATCAATCATTTGATCAATAGTTGGCAATAGGAATGAGTCTTTAGGGCATGCCTCATTTAAATCTTTATAATCTACACATATTCTAAATTTTTTATTCTTTTTGGGTAGTACAACTACGTTGGCCAACCATTCCTAATATTTTACTCCCAGATTAAACCGATATTGAGTAGTCGAGTTACCTCCTCTTTAACAAACTTGTTCCTGAACTCTGCTATCTGGTGTTTCTTTTGCCTAACTGGTGGGAAGTTCGGATCAAAGTTGAGCTTGTGGACCGCTAACTCCAATGGGATACCTGTCATATCCGAGTGCAACCATGCAAAACAATCAATGTTAGCTTTAGGAAAATTTATAAACTCTAACCTGAGCTCGAGATTTAAACCATTTCCCAAATGAAACTTTCTTTCCAGAAACTCTTCGGACAAAGTCACTTGCTCGAGCTCCTTTACGGTCGACTTGGTCGCATCGGTCTCCTCTGGTACCTGAAAATATCTCGGAACCTGGTAGGATTCTGATGACTCCTCGTCCTTATCATCTTCATTTGGAAAGGGAGAAGGCATCAGTTCCTGTAGTTACTATTTGTTGGACTCTTTTCCCTTGCTGTTGGAAACGATCACCGCGTTCATCTCTCTCGCCGCCAGTTGGTCTCCTCTTATTTGCCTAATGCCTTCTGGAGTGGAAATTTCAGCAATTAGTGATATATCGAGGGCACGACCTACATCTCGTGTATCCATGGCCTTCTGAGGATCAAGTTATAGCCTATGTCGCATACCACTTCGAACATGGTGGTCTTTGTTACACCTTCGGCATGAGTGGGTAGCAAAATCTCTCCTTGTGTTGTCACACTTGTCAAGTTAAAGTTAGCAAGTGTTTTGTCGCCGAAATGATGTTCCCGGTTAATTTTGCTTGCTCCAGAACTCTCCATTAAATGATGTTGGTTGAACTTCCTGGGTCAACCAAAACACGCTTTATTTTAAAATCTAAAACATTGAAAAAGATTACCAAAGCGTCATTGTGTGGCAGAATATGTCCGTCAGCTTCCTTCTCCATGAAGGTGATGTCGTCCTCCAAGACTTCCCGGACTCCCTTTCCGTGGGTCACTAATAAGTGGGGATTTTCACTACTTATTAACGCCTTTTAGCTTTTGTTTTAGTCCAAAAGTGTTTAATTGTCTTCCTAAAAACTGATGAAATGTACTTAATTGCAGGAATATTGGAAGATGAACTCCCGAGATGAAATCCAACTCAAGAAGGAGTAATCTGAACTCAAGGACAAAAAAGGTACAAAAGCTCAATTTTGCGGACCGCAGAATATCATCTGCGGCCGCAGGTTATGAAGGAATTTCAATCAGAGACTGGTACAAAGTGCGGTCCGCACATGAATTGTGCGGCTGCAAAAGCTGAGCTAGAAGCAAAGTTAAGAGAATATACATTCCAAGTCTCCCAGAAGTGCTGACCGCACAACAATTGTGCGGCCGCAGAAGAAGAACTATGCGGCCGCATATACAATTATGCAGACCGCAGAAGAGCAAGGTGCGGCTGCAGTTACAATTCTACGGACCGCAGAAAGAGTGCATAGCGGTCGCGGTTCAGAATTATGCGGCCGCAGACATCCAATCCTGTCGAGTTGAAGAAAAGTGCGGACCGTACATGGAATTGTGCGCCCGCAGAACTTCCGAAAGGTCATTTTTGCCCGAAATTTCCAGCCATGTAGAAATAAACAAGTTTCACATTTTTAAGTCAACTTTTGACATCAGCTGCTACAGTAGCCGTTTCCTTTTACTCTTTTTAGTAGTTTTCATATTTTGAGCTATTTGAATATAGATTTTATCATTTTAATTAGCAATATGAGTTTAATTATCATTTCTTCTTCTATTTCTTCCACTTCATGCATAAGTAGTTAGATTTTCACTAGGGTTGTGACCCAACCCTAGTGTGTAAACTTAATGGGTGTTTAATTTATTGCTTCTTTATGGTTGGGTATTTATTATTTAGCCTTGTTCTTGCTTTTATTTGTGGGATTAATGGCTGCAAACATTAGTTTATGCCTATTTGACTTGGTCTCTACTTGAGAAAGAGAGACTTTTCTAGGAAAACTTGGCTAACAAGAAATTGGGTTAATCGAGAGATTGATAAGCCCAATTAAAGGATTGAACCTAGAGATAGTAACAACCCGACTTGAGCTTTTATCGACCTTTTTGTTCAATACCCATTTGGACTTGAAAAAGTCAAATTGGGCAAAATCACTCTTTGACCGAGAGGTATTGAGTGGGTAATTGAGTGTTGATAGGTATATACACCCCGACCAATAAAATAAGTATTAAAGTTTATATCCCATTAGGCAAACATCTATGTGAAGGTCATAGCCCTAGGCTTTTTACAATATTTGAAAAACAAAAAATAAAATAACTTCCTAGTTTTATTTATTAAATTGCAATCGTAGTTTAAATTAGACTTTAAAATAACCCAACTTTGTGGAAGTGCAAATTTAGATATACAAACTCACACGCTACGATATATACTACTAACTCCCATACATATAGCTCCCTGCAGAATTCGACCCCGACTCTTGTTGGGTATTATTATTGCATCGACCGTTTTCATAACCTCGAATTGAGGTGTGAAATTGGACGAGATCAGTCACTGATTTTTTGTTTTCTTACCCCATTGACCTTGCTCCCTCCGAGATCATGTTAATTGTCATCCGAGGTGACTCTGCTGTTGTCTTTGAGGGCTCCGCATCATCCTGATTCCGACTATAATTGCTCTTGGCGCGGTCACTTAAGAACTCTCTAAGATGGCCATTATTTGATAATGTCGCCACCTCCTCTTGAAGATGTCGGCAGTCCCCAGTTCTATGGCCGTGAGTCCTATGGTATTCACACCATAAACTGGGATCCCTCTGGCTAGGATCCGATCGGATAGGCTTTAGAAATCGAGCTTCATTGATATTTCTCATTGCCGACACCAATTCTACCAGGCTGATGTTAAAGTTGTAATTTGATAACCTAGGATATGTGAAGTCTCAGGACCCCGACATCTCTCTTTCCTGTAATGACCTGTTGTTTCAGCCACGATCCGCCTTTCTGTCGGGAGCAAACCTATCCGATAACTAAAATCATTTACTGATGCGCCCATCAGTCCTCTCATATGGTTAAACGGCTTCTAGAGGACCTCCGATATGCATCAGAGTCATTTTTAAACTTATCCTAATTTTTATCACAACCTCGTCCCTTGTTTGGCACCGAAGAGCCAAGTTGTTCATCCTCTATCCTTATCTTTGACTCGTAGCGGTTATGGACATCCGCACATGTGGTTGCCTTAAACTTAAGCAAAATCTCCTTCAATTTCCGGGAGGCATCGGAACTTAGTGGGTTTAGACCCTTCGTAAATGCCTCCACTGCCCACTCATCCGGATTCGTCGGTAGCAGCATCCTTTCCTTATGGAACCGGATCACAAATTCTCGCAGCAACTCGGATTCACCTTACTAAATTTTGAATATATCCGCCTTTCTGGCTTGAACCTTCCTTGCTCCAGCATGGGCCTTAATGAATGAATCTGCAAGCATCTCAAAAAAATTAATTGAATGCTCGGGTAAGAAGGAGTACCATGTCAGGGCCCCCTTCGTGAGGATTTCACCAAACCTTTCAACATAACCGACTTGATCTCATGTTGAGCCGAAGTCCCATTGTACTTTAGTATGTCCAGCATCTTGAATCTCTTTGGGTTAACTCTGGTGCTGCATTTGGCTTAAACGACAATTGCGTGTACTTTTTTTTAATCCGGACCCTTTAACACTAGTGGTGCGCTCAGAATCTTACCCATCCAAGCGTGAAACTCCTTGGCATTCTGATCCATTCGCTCGTTCATTTGTCTCATGAATCTCATGAGCTCAATTTTGAAAGTAGCACTCCCGTTGTTACTCCCAGATCCGCTACCGGTCCCTCAGCTTCGTCGAAACTGACTTCGCCCCTTGGGATTTTGTTATCGGTTCTCTGAGCCGTTTGATTTTCGGGAACACTGGGAGGAATTGGACCCCTTCCGTTAGCGTTATTGGGAGCACCTGACAACGTTTGTTTTAATTCCATCATCACCTGATCCTGCATTGAGAGGTGATCCATGATTGCTCTCAGATGTTCCCTCAAGAGTTTGACCGTCTCTACGACATGTTCCTCCTGTGCATCATCAGGAGTTAGGTCCCGCACGTGCTGAGGATACTGACCTTCATAAATCGGGGTTGTCTCATCCCCTTCGTTGCGGGTCTCGCTAATTAAGTCATCACACTGGGACATTCTTCCCGTTCAACACATGCTTCAACGTTGTGTGTGTTGTTGACATCGTTAGCTGCTATATCTGGTTTTTACTAAGGAAAAAACCAAAACTTGCTAGTAATAAACAAATGGATGAAAACAATTATGCTGCTGTCTGTGCCCCACGGTGGGCGCCAAACTATTTACTCGTAAAACATTACAGTTAAATTTGTAACGTGGTTTATGGACAAGCAAATCAATTTGATCCAAAAATGATAAATAAATAGAACAAGAAAAACAAAATTGACGACTGAAATTATAGAAGATAACAAGCATGGATCCAAACTCGGTCTTTCCGAGAGCAGGAACGAAAGCAATGATAAAGTGATGATAAAACTATTAGTTTGAGTGTAAAAAATGAAGTATAGTTATGTGTGCAGAATGTTTCATGTCCTTTACAAGAGTCGTCAATATGATATTTATATCTATCTTTAAGGGGGCAAGATCCTAAAATCAAGCTCTTCTTGAATGAGAATAAAGATGTCATTGATAGGTGCATAACGGTTGGCTTTGAATGCAAGTATTCTTTGTAACAGTTGCTCATAAAATACTATCCGATACCAAGCCCTTAAGTCTTTGCCATTGGTTGTGCTCCCTTCGCGATCCATCTTGTACTGATTACGCATTTCGTAACCGACGCTGATTATTCATCGATTCAACTTCTGTCTGTTCCCGATTCCAAGTGTCACCTCTCTATTTAGCCACTTGTAATCAACCAATTTCACCCCATACAATTTCATTTTGTTAAAAGAGGGTACAAGTCATTTAAAACGTGAACGAGTGTTTATTTCATAACTCCAATTGGAGTTTACTCGTGAATAAAACTAAATTAAATAGCAGCATGGGTATTTTTTTTTAGAAAATGATAAAAAGGTAAATTGGTAAAGTAGAATAGCTTGTGATACATCGTCTATCTCCTTTTTTGAGTAATGCCACTACCATTTTTTTTATTTTTAAAAAAGACATAGTTTGAGAATAAAGTTTAGAGACAAACATCCATATTGAGCCTCCCAATTCGAGGATCACGAGAGCATAGCCCATAGGCACAATATTGACGTCTTCAATGCATGAACGCTACAAGACAAGCATGTCTGTATTTTCGTCTACTATACGGACAGTCTTATCAATATCAGTAGACAACCCATAATAGGTAAGAGAAAAACGTATATGGGTATCCCTTACTTGTGCAAACAAAGTACTCTCAATGCGCAATTGCATAAGAACCTCACATTGGAAAAATAATAGAAAAATAAAAATATTACTACAATATTATTTGTGAGCATATACATGAATTGACTTAGAGTTATGCTAGACATTATTTTAAGAAAACAATTTTAGCTATGTAAAATATTTTCCCCGAACTAAATATGCCTGCTCTATTTATTAGAGGATACAAAAACAATTAAATTTTAAATACAAAATCCAGCTAGCCAGTAAAGGATAATAAGAGAAAAGTAGAATAAATATTTTTCGAAAAAGAATAATGACTATGCTATATTTTAAGTGGTTAGCTAATAAAGGAGTAGTAGCTAATCATAGCCAAGAAATAGTAACTAATAATTGCTAACAAAGATAAAAAGTTTCAGATGGAATTGGTTGATAAGAATAGCTAAATATTTAAAACTATTTATAGATATACAGATTGGTTAGAAAAATGACAAACATTCATCTACTTGTAAGAAATTCTTAAATACAAATATACACAATTGACCATAAAAATGAGGGAAACAAAGCTACATAGCCAATTCATGCCTGAATGCCACGTAATCCTGTTAGGTTTGGTGAGTGGGTGTGAATGGGAAATAGAAGAGGTATCATTTAAATTGTACCTCTTTATTTCACCTTTTCATTTTCTATAAATTTAAAGGCTTAGCCTCAATTTATACATGAAAAATTTGAAAACTTTTCTTCTCTTTTTATATTGTTGCATTATTTTTCAAAAAAATAACATAAGTATCATGTGTGATTTGCTGCGTTTGTTGAGTTCACCGAAGTTCTGTAATTTGAATGCCGCTAGCACAAAATAGTTTTTCTGTTCTATCCTGAAAGAAATTAATCCATAAGCTTGGGCAACAGTGAGGGGATTAAATTCCTTGAGGACACTCAAGCAACTTGTGAGCTCGAAATTATTTTTTATTTTATTTATTGAACTAACATTTTTTTGCTTTTATGATTTTTTGGTTTCGAACATGGATGACCAACAAGCTAAGCTTAAAGAATTTAACGAAATTATTTTTCAGATTGAGAAAAATTTGAATTGAAGTGATGGTATTCTATGAATAGAAACGAAGAAGCAAACATATGATGCTCGATGAAATCATCTAGTCGGATTCACTGTTATCTTGTGTCGTAAAATATCAGCCATGAAATTTTACGGTACAAAAAAAAGCAAACTGTGGTGAGGGTACATTTATTATCCTCTGTTTCGTGTTTTTCGATGCTGGCTCTTGCATTTTATTTTTTATTTCGTGGATTTATCACTATACAAGAATCAAATTACCTTTTTGCACCTATTGCATATTCTTTTGTATGTTACACGCAGAGTAGTGAAATGGCTCTCTTAAAATGCTACTTCTTTTGCATTGGAAAAGTAAGCGTCACGATTTGTGTTATTTTGATTGAAAAAAAAACTGCTGCTGCTATTTAAGAATCAATCACTCCAAAAGGGATCCGAATTTTTTAAAGATAAGTGTCCATAGTTGTGATGGTAACCTTAGAAAACTTATACAAGTATCAAGCATAGCAGTGATGAGAAGGCATACCTTTCTCTGTGTACATGATCAGATTCCTTGGTTAATGTAAGATGACATCACCAAACTAAGATTATTCATTTCAGTACTTCCATTCTGATGTGGAATAAATATTTTGCTACAAAAATGTAGCGGAGTTAGACGTAGAAACGTTAGCTTTTCTCGGGCTCAAATAATTTCTATCCATTGCTGGGTGAGATCCGTGATGGTTGAATAGTCAGAAGCAGGACATCAAAAGGATAGATATTATTGAAAAAGAGAGAGATCCAGAAAATGAAAGAATACTAAGTTATTTCAATATGCAGAACTGTAGGATTTACAAGGTATTTATACAAGCAAAGGAGTCTCAATTATCTCCTGATTACCAGCCTACTAATTGCTAGACAAATATCCCTGAAATTAGGCAGCTAATTTGCTCTATAATTGACTGTTAGGCATAATGGGAGATCCCTCAGATTGGCTGTTAAATAAGGCATAGTCAACACCCTCCTCAAACTTATACTATATATCATAAAGCATGAGTTTGGACGAATGATAATTGTGTCGACTTCTTGACATAGCCTTTGTGAATACATCTGCTAGTTGATCTTTAGATGATATATACCTCAGGTTAATGCTACGATCTTCAATGGAATAACAGTCTACGTCTATGTGCTTGGTATTTTCATGATGAACGGGGTTGTTGCTATTCGAATTGCACTGGTATTGTCTCCATACAATGTGGTCGATCCTTCGATCTTGATGTCGCGTTCTGATAATAGCCTTCATAGCCAAATGATTTCGGAGCATGCAGCAGACATACTTCTATATTCTGCCTCTGTGGATGACTTCCATGTTCGGGATTGTTTCTTACACTTCCATGAGATCATGCACGAGATATACAGTTCTGGATATTGAAATATATTAACATTCTTTCATTTTCTGGATCTCTCTCTTTTTCAATATGGTATCAAGAGTCTAGAATTTTTTTTTTCTGAATTCTCCATTTTTGGTTTCTTCAGTAAATCCGTTTGATCCATCTCCGGCTCTCCTTGATTCATCTCCCATTTTTTGATTCCCTTCTATTCAGATTTTCTTTCTTCTTTGAATTATGGCGGATTCACGAGATACCTTGTCTTCAAAATTTGATGGGCATAACTTCCCAATCTGGAAATTTCATTTAGAGACTTTCATTCGAGGCAAAGGCCTCCTTAGTATTTTGGATGGATCAAAGGTTGTATCGACATACGACAAAGAAAAAGAAGATCGGGAGGCTTCCAATGGCAAAATCATCACATGGCTTATCAGTTCTGTCTGTGTTGATATAGCTATGGAGCTAACATCCTTTGAGAAAGCATCAGAAATGTGAAGTCATCTACATTCCCTGAGTAACCAACAAAATTTGGCTAGAGAATTTGAGTTGGAAAGGCTACTTGCAGAACCAAAACAAGGTGAGAAAAATATCCGTTCCTTCTATTCTAGATTATTCACATTATGGGCTGAGCAAGATCAGGTTTTTGCTGCTTCAATCCCTGCGGCTGGACTGAAGGATCTCATGTCTACTATAAAGAGGACAAGGATTGTCCAATTCCTGATAAAAATCAGGTCTGAGTTCGAGCCGTTGCATGCCAGCATTCTCAACAGGGAAAAACTGCCAGCTTTAGATGTGGTGGTTTCCGAAGTTCTTCGAGAAGAAACCCGGTTGGGATCTCAAGCTTCTATGGAGAATTCCCTTGCCATGGCTGCATACAGAAGTTCTTCTTCCTCGGGCAACTCCAACAAGTCAGCTCAGTGCTTTCATTGCAAGGAAACAGGACACATAATTGCTCACTGCAAGAAGCGAAATTATTGCAACTATTGTAAGAAGGACGGTCACATTATTCTAGAGTGCCGTAAGAAACCTGGTTCATTAGGCAAACGCTCAACTCTTCATAAAGCCTTCCAGGCGATAGCAAGGGATGTTGGTATACATCAAACACCGGCATTGCTTGATCGCAACGATATCCATAAAATGAACAAGAATCATTGGCGGTGGCTCTTCCTAATGCAATCTCTACAGCTCTGACTGCTACATACCCCGGTAAGAATACAATTGCGGATTCAATGGTATGGCATACTGATTCGGCTGCATCTAACCACATGACAGGAAATTAATTTTTTTTGATTTATCTAGAACACGTTCTATACATGAAATTGTTACAGCAAATGGTTATGTTTTATCTGCATCAGGAATTGGCTCCATTAAACCATTTTCGAAAGTTCTTTGTGTACCAAAACTTTTTGCAAATCTTTTATCCGTTGGACAACTTGTAGAACAGAACTTTTTGGTAATATTTTCTCCTAATGGTTGTAT
This sequence comes from Nicotiana obtusifolia, assembly GCA_002018475.1. NCBI lineage: Eukaryota > Viridiplantae > Streptophyta > Magnoliopsida > Solanales > Solanaceae > Nicotiana > Nicotiana obtusifolia. The sequence continues at coordinate 112,963 of MCJB01000281.1, read as the reverse complement.
TATTAAGAACATATTGACAGGGGAAACGATGGCCAGGGGGCATAAGGTTGGCAAGCTATTCCTTCTTCAATCTACGGTACCAAGCTTTATCAATGTTTTCTCTCGGCTTCAAAAAAAGATATCGAGTTTTCAAATAAAATGTGGAATTTGTGGTATCTTCGCTTATGCCATCCACACTCTTCTCGTTTAAATTTCATGTTGAAATCTTGTATTTTGTTGCATAAACGCTCATTGATTTTGCCCTCAAAATTACCTTGTGAGAGTTGTGCAAGATCAAAGAGTCATAAACTTTCATTTCAATTAAGCAATAATAATTATTCTACTCCTCTCGATTTAATTCATAGTGATGTTTGGGGTCCTTCACCAGTTATATCTCGTTTGGGTTACAAGTATTTTATCTTATTCATTGACCAAGCATTTCGCTACTATACTTGGGTTTTCTTTTTGAAACAAAAATCTGAGGTACCAAACATTGTCAAACAATTTTATTAACTTATAGAAACCCAATTTGAAAAAAAGATCAAGGTTTTTCGTTCAGATTCGGGAGGGGAATATGTCAATCTTTTTTTTTTAAGAAAAAGGCATTATTCATCAACGTGCTTGCTCTTATACATTGAACAAAATAGTGTGGTGGAACGTAAAAATAGACATGTTGTTGATGTTAGAATATGCGCAGCGGAAGCAAGCATACAATTTAGGCATCACATACATGTAAACTAGACAATGATTTACGAGATTAGAAACCACTAACCTCTTGAAAACGTTGCACAGGTCCTCCTCAGAGCAAGAATCTAGGGCTGCAGTCTTTTGCTATGTCCTAGTAAGACCTTGAATGAAATTGCTTTGAGTGGGAAAGAACAATACAACTCGAAAAAGTAAGTCATCGGGTGAAAAATGTCTTCCTTATGTAGACTCATTTTTCAGCCAAAGAGGGCTCCAAAAATGTCGTAGGATTCTACTTGTGCAAGTAGAATCTTACTCTAACTCTACCAGATGACTTTTCTCCCAAGTCTCATCTTTTACCCAAGTCAGTCCAGGTTTTTACTAGGTACAGTAGGGACCGCAGAAATAGTAAGAGGCTACCAATTATAGCATAATTCGAAAATGTGGATGAATTAATTCCTTCTATAATTAATTGCAGTTTATTCCACTAAAAACTGCAATTGAACTCCTCAATATGAATTTTAAAAATTTACTAATACTTATTTTAACTCCCATGTTAAGATTACAAATATCAGTTAATTAAATTAACTTACTGATAATTTAATTTAATCAACTAATTAAATCCTCTATAGTTCCGCTTAAACTATTTCATGTGACGGATACAAAAACCATTGGCCAGGTTTTCACATGAAAACGTATAAGCTTACATAAAGGGATATCATCAAACTCAAAACCGAGTCATGGATTCTATCAACTAATTATTATTTCATAAATGCTATTTGTTATTGTCCAATCTATTAGGCATACACTAACTCTGAATAGAGTTGTACCTTTTGATAAATCGCAACAATAACAAATTACATTGATCATAATAATTATATCAGGATCAGGAGCATAAGTTCATTGAATGAATTAGAGAAAATATTTTATATATATATTCAGTACAGAAACATCTTTTCTCTACTTGGTCCGTTCAATATACATTAAGTATACTAGAACAAGAAGTCGGAGTAAAACCACTCCCATAATCAAGACAAATTATACTATAATCTTGTGCTACAATCATCAAGATATTTTGCCAAATAATATCTTCGATTGTGAATATTGTTTATTAATTATGAGAATCGACAATTTAATCTTCAGTGCATGAGCTAAAACTCCATACACTAAATTATCTACTACATAACTAAAGAACACACATGTAACAAATGATCTATTTAAAATAGTACTTTATTGAATTGAATAAATTAAATAAACAATTGTTCCATAAAGAATAAAATACAATACTATATCTTAATTGCATTGTTAATAATATATCCCAACAATCTCCCACTTAGACTCATAACCATGCGTCTACAACTCTAACACGCATTCCTTCTACATGCTTGTCAAAAATCTTCTGTGGCAAGGTCTTTGTAACGGGTCTACCAAATTGTCCTCTGACACAATCTTCAACACGCTTGCATCACCTCTCTGAGTTATGTCTCGAATTAAATGATATTTACGCTCAATATGGTTACAACCTTTTATGGCTTATTGGTTCCTTCGAGTTTGCAACTGCACCACTATTGTCACAATAAAGTACAATCGGTGTTTGAACCGAAGGAACTACATTAAGCTCATTTAGAAAGTTCTCAAGCCAAACAACTGCTTTAGCTGCCTCAGATGCAGCCACATATTCAGCTTCCATGGGGGAATTAGCAACACATGATTGCTTGATACTCCTCCAACTCATGGCTCCACCTCCTAAAGTAAAAACATATCCTGAGGTAGATTTTCTAGAATCTCTATCTGACTAGAAATCTGAATCAGTATAGCCAATGGGTACAAGATCACCTGAGTGATAAACCAACATATAATCCCTAGTCCTTTTCAGGTACTTGATTATATATTTAACGAGAGTCCAGTGTTCTCGTCCAGGATTAGACTGAAATCTACAAACTTTGCCAACAGCAAAACAGATATCAGGTCTAGTACACAATATAGCATACATGAGACTCCCTACAACAGAAGCATAAGGGACCACCTTCATCTTTTCTGTCTCATTAGTCGTTTTTGGGGACTAATTTTTTGACAGAAAAATTTCATGCCTAAAAGGTAGAAAACCTTTCTTGGAATCTTACATGCTAAATCTGGTGAGAATAATATCAATGTAAAGTGCTTGGGATAAGCCTAATATCCTTTGCTTGCCATCTCGCATAAGCTTGATCCCAAGGATATGCGCAGCTTGTCCCAAGTCTTTCATATCAAAACGCGAGGACAATCATTCCTTTACTGAATTCAACATGCTCACATTATTTCCTATGAGCAAAATATCATCTACGTGCAAAACCAAAAATGTAACTTTATCTCCATCCGACTTCTTATAGATACAAGACTCGTTTTCACATTGACCAAAATTGAAGGTTTTAATCGATGTGTCAAAACAAGTATTCCATGCTCTAGAAGCTTGTTTCAATCCATAAATAGATTTCTTTAATTTACACAACATGTGCTCATTGCCACTTTTAATGAAACCAACTGGTTGTGCCATATAGATGCACTCATCAAGACTTCCATTAAGAAAAGTCGTCTTGACATCCATTTGCCAAATCTCATAATCGTAAAGAGCAGCAATGGATAAGAGAATCCTAATGGATTTAAGCAAGGCTACTGGCGAAAAAGTTTCCTCATAATCGATCCCTTCTTTTTGATTAAACCCTTTTGCAACAAGCCTAGCTTTAAAAGTTTGCACTTTTCCATCCACTCATCTTTTTTTTTTTCTTATAGATCCATCTACAACCAATGAGTTTGATTCCAATAGGCAATTCTACAAATCCCAGACTTGATTGGAGTACATGGACTCCATTTCAGATTTCATAGCAACAACCCATTTATCAGCGTCTGTATTCTGTAATGCCTCATCGTAATTAAGAGGTTCTGTATTAGGCTCTTCAGGGATTCTATCATAATATTCTCCCAAGAGCGCAAATCGGACAGGTTTTTTAATAATTCTCCCACTATGACTAGTCACTATAGGTGCAGTTTGATATTGTTGTTGAATCACAATATCACTTTCCGGAACTGAAGCCTCAATGTTATCCTCCACACCTTCCGGTGCTGGGATATTCTTAACTTCTTCCTGGAGTGTAGGTTGCAGAACAATTTCAGGTTGCTCAACAATCTGAGGTTGCTCAACATTACTCCCACTACTTTGGTGTAGTGAGATGTCAGGTAATTGCTCTTGTACGTTCTGTTGCCTATTGACATTTTTCCCACTACGATAATGCAGTGGTATGTCGATACTGGCTTCCGAAATACATTCCAGAGATGATTCATTAGTTACTCCATTACTTAATTCGTGTAAAACTAGTTTACTTTTGGGAATATGGTTCATTAAATAGTCCTCTTCTAAAAATCTGGCATTTGTCGTACCAATTATCTTTTTTTCTTTGGGACAATAAAATAAAGCGCCTTTAGTTCCTTTTGGATATCCAATAAAAATGCATACTTCTGTCCTCGATTCCAATTTATTCGCTTTCCCTTTTAGCACATGTGCTGGAAAATCCCAAACCCGAATGTGCCGTAAACTAGGCTTGTGCCTAGTCCATAATTCTACTGGAGTTGAAGGTACTGACTTTGAAGGAACCAAATTTAGAATGTAATTTTCCGTTTCTAAAGCATATCCCCAAAAGGAAAAAGGCAAATCGGAATAACTTAACATTGATCTAACCATTTCCATAAGGGTTCTATTTCTTCTTTCTGCCACACCATTTTGTTGTGGTGTTTTTAGGGCAGATAATTGAGATGTAATTCCACAATCTGATAAGTATTTAATGAATTTTGTAGAAACATATTCACCACCACGATCAGATCTCAATGTTTTGATATAATTATCATGTCGCTTTCCGTTTCCGTCTTAAATTCTTTGAATTTCTCAATGCATTCAGACTTACGACGCAGCAGATACATGTATCCATATTTTGAGTAATCATCTATGAAAGTCACAAAATACTCAAAACCACCTCTTGCTTGTATATTCATAGGGTCACACAAATCAAAGTGAATTAATTCTAACTTACTGTTGGTTCTATTTCCTTTTGAAGGAAAATGTCATTTGGTCATTTTACCTTCTAAACAGGATTCGCATGTTAGCAGTGCCTCCATTTTCAATGAACTCAAAGGTCCATCAGAGACCAATCTTAAAATCCTATTTAGATTTATATGACCTAGACGTAAGTGCCACAAATAAGTTTGGCTCAATTCAGAAATAAGTTTTCTTTTATGTGGCAAATTAATGTTAATTAATTCTTTTGGTTGTTGTAGCACATGAAGAGATATATCAAGAATAAAAAGGTCATGTACTCTAGCAACAGTGTAGATAAAACGTTTATTACACTTAATAACAGCAGAGTTATTAGCAAAATAAACATTATAACTAGCATCCATTATTTTTGAAACTGAAATCAAATTCCTTCTAATAGAAGGTACATAGAGAATATCTTTCAAAACTAAAACTTTATCACTACTAAATGAAACTCTAATATCTCCTAATGCTAAAGCTGGTGTTGGCTTGCCATTGGCTTGAAAAACGCAAACTTCATTCTCACTTAGCCTCCACGTTTCCTGAAACCCCTGCAAAGTGGTGCAGATATGATTAGTGGCTCTTGAATTTACACACCGAAACATGGTAGAGACAGGCGTTAAACAAGTTTCAACGACATCTAAATTCGAATTACCTTGCTTATTCAACTTTGCCAGATAGGCAGGGTATTACTTTTTGTGATGCCCAGGTTGCTTGCAATGATAGCATTTTCCTTTGGGCATTTTCACACCAACTGCACCTCCAGGTGCCAAAACCTTTTGTGACTTTTTCTTTTTCTTACTGCCTTTCGACTTAGAAACCGAAGCTTTCTCAACATTAAGTGTTATAAATGGAGCTTGCTGTTTGATAATAGGTTCTGTGCTTGCAGCTCATTCAACAATTTCGCCAGTGACAAATTCATTTTGTTCATATTATAGTTCAAGCGAAATTATTGAAAACTATCAGGTAGAGTCTGCAGGACTATATCAACTTGAGATTCCTTATCAATCACAGCTACAAGGACCTCCAGTTTATTCAGAAGACCCATTATCTTCAGAACATGGTCCATGGCCGATGATCCTTCAGCCATTTTGGTGTTCAAAAGGGCTTTCATGGCTGTTTGCTTAGCCGCACGATTTTGCTCAACGAACATCTCTTTGAGACTTTCGAGCATGTCATAAGCAGACCCCATAGACTGATGTTGCAAAACATTCACCATAGAGGCAAAAATGTAACATCGCGCCATCTCATCAACCTTGACCTAATTGTCACAGGCCTTAACCTGATCATCGGTGGCATCTTCATCAGGTTTTTCTTGGCACTCCTCAGTGATTACAATTTTGTAACCTTCAGCAGTTAGAACAATATCAAGGTTTGTTTTTCAGTCAACATAATTCGGTCCTTCTAACTTGTTTTGGTTCAAAACTGAGGTAAGTGGGTTGAATGAAGACATTTAATCTGAGAGATATTAAATAGATCATTAGTTATGTAATTAGAATAGTTAAATTCAAAACAACACATTACATATATAACCATGCTCATTGAACAGTTAGATTCGTTAAGAAAACTTAACTATTCATGCAAAATATATGAGTTATGTAAGATATTTACCCCATAAATTAAAAATGGGACCAACTCAGATGGAGAGTAAACTGTTAATTTAAGATAGGTAAATATCATTTTTATAAGCTCTAGTTCATTGAATCAACATGTAACTTTGTTGGAGAGTTAATACAAGTAATCAAATAACTTGAGGCAAAACTACAGCAATCATCTATAGTGAACTTATCCGATGTTGAAAAAGCCTATGTTAATATATAAATTCATTATATTACTGTAAAATATGATTGGAAACCATGGGAATTGAACCCTACCATCATTTTTTTCTTAAAAAAAAGTTTATTAAAATGTTTTCCAGAAAATAGAAAAATGGCCAACAACCCATCTAAATGACCCGAATGCCCAAAAAATGACGTACATCATGAGCGAAGCTGATGTGTATTGCTCACTGGGTCGTTTTCGATGAACCTACCAAATTTGAGGCCAATCAGAGTTCGATCGAATTTCAGAATTCTAAATTCATGACCTATTTGAAACATTCTATTTTTGGCGTTTTTTAGGGTTTTGATTATTTTGACTCGTTCAAATCACATAATATACTTATGTATGTTAATCCATGATTTCAGAACTCAAAATAATATTATTATTATAATGTTATATAAAAGACTGTTTTTGAACAAAATGAAAAAAAACACTGCTTTCACCCATTCAAACGCCACTGTTCATAATTCTGTATATTAATCCATAATTTAAGAACTAATAATATTCAAAACAATCATGTTTTTATTAAAATAATATTGTGTTTTTATTGTGAAATATACACCACTGTTTAATATATATATATATATATATAGAATTAATAGTATTCAAACACAGTCACATTTTTATTAAAAACAACACTCTTATTCAACAAAAACGCAATAAAACAGATTGTCATTAAATATAACACCATTGTTTATGCATATGTATATTAATCCATAATTTCAGAACTAAATTAAAGCAATCACTTTTTTGACATAGAATAATCATACCAAACATGTATCATTAAACAACATGTTTTAATATTATTCTATTCATGTTGTATTACATTATCTAGTTAGATGTAAGACGACATCTGATATCAGCTGTTAGAACATGCACAACGGAAGCAAGCATACAATTCAGGCATCACATACATGTAAACTAGACAATGATATCATTACGAGATTAGAAACCACTAACCTCTTAAAAACGTTGCATCGGTTCTCCTCAGAGCAAGAATCCAGGATTGCAGTCTTCTGCTATGTGCCTAGTAAGACCTTGAACGAAATTGCTTTGAGCGGGTACAACTCGAAAAAGTAAGTCATCGGGTGAAAACTGCTGCCTTATGTAGACTCATTTTTCAGCCAAAGAGGGCTCCAAAAACGTGTAGGATTCTACTTGTGCAAGTAGAATCCTACTCTAACTCTACCAGATGACTTTTCTCCCAAGTCTCACCTTTTACCCAAGTCAGTCCAGGTTTTTACTAGGTATAGCAGGGACCACAGAAATAGTAAGAGGCTACCAATTATAGCAGAATTCAAAATTTTGGATGAATTAATTCCTCCTATAATTAATTGCAGTTTATCCACTAAAAACTGCAATTGAACTCCTCAATATGAATTTCAAAAATTCACTAACACTTATTTCAACTCCCCATGTTAAGATTACTAATACCAGTTAATTAAATTAACTTACTGACAATTTAATTTAATCAACTAATTAAATCCTCTATAGTTCCGCTTAAACTATTTCATGTAACGGATACAAAATTCACCGGCCGGGTTTTCAAATGAAAACGTATAAGCCTACATAAAGAGGTATCATCAAACTCAAAACCGAGTCATGAATTCTATCAACTAATTATTATTTTATAAATGCTATTCGTTATTGTCCAATCTATTAGGCATACACTAACTATAAATAGAGTTGTACCTTTTAATAAATCACAACAATAAACAAATCACATTGATCATAATAATTATATCAAGATTAGGAGTATAAGCTCATTTAATGAATTAGAGAAAATATTTTATATATATTCAGTACAGAAACATCTTTTCTCTACATGGTCCGTTCAATATACACTAAGTATACTAGCACAGTAAGTGGGAGTAAAACCACTCCCATAATCAAGACAAATTATACTATAATCTTGTGCTACAATCATCAAGATATTTTGCCCAATAATATCTTCGATTGTGAACATAGTTTATTAGTTATGAGAACTGATAATTTAATCTTTTGTGCATGAGCTAAGACTCCATACACTAATGTCTACTACATAACTAAAGGACACACATATAACAAATGATCTATTTAAAATAGTACTTTATTGAATTGAATAAATTAAATAAATAATTATTTCATAAAAAGTAAAACACAATACTATGTCTAAACTGCATGATTAACAGTATATCCCAACAGTTGAAACTGCATTAGCTCTTCTTGATACATCAAATGTTCCAAAAAAATTTGGGCTGGGCTGAGGCCATTCAAACATCTATTTATCTTATAGAACACTGCCCCTATTTTATTCTTTTTAAACAATTGCCCGACTACTCGCATCTAAAGTATTTGGTTGTGTATGTTTTGTTCTTCTTCAAGATCATGAACGTCATAAATTATCCTCTAAAGTCGTTAAGTATATTTTTGTGGTATACAATGACATTCAAAAAGGATATTTGTGTTATGATCCAATACGTCATTCATTGAGAATTTCTCGACACGTTATCTTCTTTGAAATTTCTTTTACTTTGCTAGTAAAGACTCACAATCTTCTACTAAATGCTTTTTGCAAAAAAAATTCACTCATGATTCTGTTGGCCATAACAACCTAGCCCCTGGTCCATCGTCGAACTTGCTGCTGCTACAACAGGTACTACTGATGATTCTGACCCTTTTTTTTGATAATGATACTACTTCGGTAAACACTAATCCTTTACCTCAACAACCTAAGACACATAATATTCCGTTAAATCTTAATAACCAACCGTCTCCTCCTCGTCAAAATGCCATTAGACACTCACTTCGTCATGTTTCCCTTCCAGATCGATATGGATACTCAGTGAATATGGCAGATCATATGCCTTTCTAACAACATTAAATTCTATAGTTGTGCCAAGTTCTTATATTGAGGTGTTTACCCTTAATTACGATTAACAATTAAATTTATATGTGGTTTTAAGGATATGTGACTTGGTCTAATACAATTAGAGAATGAACGATAAATAAAGATTAAATTCAACAAGTAAGAGAGTAAGCAAACCACCAATATTGAATGACTCAGCTGAGGTGGAATCTTCTAGGATGAACGAGAAAGAAATTAGTATTGATAAAGAGAGTAGTTAAAATATGCCAAACTTTTTTATATTAATCGTGTCTTGTGTCTCCCTTTTTACAATAGGGCTATCTATTTATATAGGAAGGGAAGAGAATTCTATACAAGGTAAAAGACTTATTTACAAGGTAAAAGATCCCTAAAATTATTGAGTTCAACGTCTTTGCTGACTTGGGCCGCGATTTCCGCCGAGATATTTACATATCACGAGATTTCCGGTCCTTCCGTTATGCAAATCTGACATTTTTACCATAAGATGTTTCACCCGGACTGGTCTTGGCGTCGAGCTTCGTTCTGATGACGTCCGACCTCGGACTTTCCTTCTTGATGTACCGGTCTTGACTTACCGGATGGCGACCTCAATCGATGCCGATCTTCAAAATCCAAAACCGGTGCTCCCTATGCAAGCAATCGTATTCGACCCCATACAGATAGTCCCCTCGTTTTTTGGAGAGTAATGACAAGAAACGATATGAGCCACCGCTTTTAAGATTAGGTTAAGTGGAGACATACTTATAGTGAACGACACAGAATTCAAAACGTCAAATCAGATAACACAAAACGTTTTGTTGATGAATGATGGCAGCATGATGACGCACATGGCCACTATCAAAAAGGTCTTTTCGTGTACCAGCTGGTGACAAACCCTACGATCCTTGCAAATACCAATTAATGCTTTCTCATCTCGTGTTTCGAACCGCCGCTTTTGAAGAGTATAAATAGCCCCCTCATTCTTCAATTTTTAAGTTTGTGTCGTTTGAATATCATATTGCCTAGGTTCTCTAAACTCTGTTCTTCAAGTAACTTCTCTTTCTACACTTGCATCTACTCGCTTCCCATCTCTTTAACTTCAATGGCGAAAAAATCTAAATATGTTCCTCATAAGCAACAACCTTCCTCTTCTCAACCCGCTGAAGAGGTCGAGCCTGTCACTGCTGAGGAGACTTCGACAGAACCTCCTCTAAAAGCTTTCGTACCGATCGGATGCTCAATCGGCTCCGACTTTAAGGTAGAGAAGGCTTCCTCAGTACCGGGCCGGGGCGAACCGGTCGTTAGGTATAATAGCTCAATCTCGAGCAAAACCCTTGATAGGGTGAAAATGGAATGTAACTGGGTTGGCAAAGATGTGGTAGTCCCCTCTCCGGACGAGGCGATTACCACCCACGTGGAGGGCTATTTGTGTGTTTATACTTACCCCTTCATGTTGGGACCTTTGGACCCCATTATTGTCGCCTTTTGCAAAAGGTACAACGTTACATTGGGTCAAATTCACCCTTCCATTCGGCGAATAATCCATCTTTTCCGTTTTTTTGTGAGTAAGGTCGATGGGCATCCTTTCACCGTCGACCATTTACTTCGACTATACAGTCCCCGAGTCTTCCGAGGGGGACTAATAAAACTTGCTCACCGTGCTAGCAAAGCCCCATTTTCGAGCATTGATGAAGACAAGGATCGGGGCTGGATGAGCCAATTTGTTCGAATAAGGACGTCGGACCTAATCCCCGCAGAAGATATGTCGTTCCCTGAAAAGTGGAACATGAACCGTAAGAACCATTTTCCTATCCAAATTCATCTGTTGTTTTTCCTTTGATATTTCACTAATATATTTTGTAAGATGTAGCTGTTTCTCAAATGCCGGTTGCGATTCAACACTTGGAAGAGTGGGTCCGGAAGGTGGTAGCTCAAAGGACCTACTCAGAGAGCGCCTGGCTTGAGATATCGAAAGGCCTTTGGGAGGCCAAAAATCACGGTGAGACCGATAATGTTCATACTTCATGATTTATGTGATCGGTGCTGTTATTAACTCATTTCCTCCTTTCTTTTCAGGTCTATCGAAGGACGCTGAATTGAGGCTGACGTCCCCCGCCCTGCCCTCCCTCTGTCTCGGAGAAGGAGGGAGAGAAGAAGAGAAAAGAAGTCCCTGGTCCTTCTGAGCCCGGGAAAAAGAGAATTAAGAAGAAGAGCATAGCTCGTAAGCCCAGGATTGCCGACTTGGCTATCCGATTGAGCGATGACTCCGAGGAAGATAGGGACCTCGGTATTTCAAGCGACGAGCCATCTCGGGCAGTCCCCAAGCCAAGAACCGATGAAGCTTGCATTCCTCGAGTAGAGGACTTCGATGCAGGTGTGAGGACCGGGGTTTGCACCGATGCAGGGGAGGCAGTACAGGGAACCTCGGATCTCCCAGAAGCAATGGATTCTCCTTCTTTCTCGGAGGCAACTTTCAATGAAGCCCGGACAGCAAGGATGCATACCCCGAGCAAAGGCCACGTACCGGCAAGGTCCCTTGAAGAGTTTTTCGACGGTGTTCCTCGGTTGACACCTTCGGGCTCGAAGTGCCGAGGAAGAGTCCCTCCGTCGAAACGAGCGGGGTATCTATCGGTCCCAAGTTGGTTGATAGATTTCCCGCTCCGAGTTCCAATCCTGATCGGAAGAGGATAATAAAGTTCGCCATTCCCGAAGATGCTAGGGCTCTGGCCACGCCTGTGGGCGTGGCTAGCTACCTTCGGTGTCTGGTGACCAAGGAAGATTAGGCTGCAATGAATGCGGTGGATGAGGCCTGTTTATTCAATGAGGCTCAACAGGCAGCAAATAAGGTAAAATTTCTTACAGGCTTTGTTTGGTGTTTGTTACCTTACTCTTCGACCTGTACTGACCTTTTTATTTTCTTTCATATTTGTAGTCTTTGGTGCTTCATCATGAGGCTTTCCTTCGGCTAAGGAAAGAAAAGGCACGTCGTCAGCGACTCGAGGGGGAGATGTCGACTCTTCGGACTAAGCTGGACTTCTTGTGCAGGGAAAATGATAAAGCACTCGACCAGTTGGGGCAGCAACTAGACCGAGTAAATCAATTCCGATCCGCATTGAGCGAGGCCAAGGCAGAAACCAGTAAATTGAGAGCTAAGGTCGATCCGCTGACTTCAGAAAAGGAGACTCTCCGGGCTCGCATAGTCCCTTTGGAAGAACAAGTTTCGGAGGCACAAGAGAAAATCGGGACTCTGACTAGAGCACCGATACACTTCACACTTAAGTCCCAAGTTGAGACGCTCATTTTGGATCGTGATGTCTTGGTCAACGAGCTGCAATCGGCAAAATCTGAGATTGCCAGGTCTAATGCTGATGCCGATGATCTGATAGCTCAATACAGGGCCGATGCTGAGGCTGCCCAAGAGCATTCAAAGATTCTGGTTGAGTATGCCAAGTGCCAAACCCGTCTTTTCGTTCTCGAGGAGTTACAAGCTTGAGGCTTTGATCTATCCACTGAGGTCAATGATGCAGCAAAGATCGAAGCCGATGCTAGAAAGCGGGCCTTCCCTGAAGAAGAAGAAGAAGATTCCGAGAATTCTGACTGATGCCGCCTGTTGTATAATATGTCTTTCTAGGATTCTCATTCATTTGTAACACGCTTTATTTTGTATATATAAAAGTATTTCCCTTCTTTGTCTGATTCTGTTATGAAATTTCCAATTTGCGAACTTTCCTGCCTCCCAGGTTTAGCTAAGACTTAGCTTATTTCCCAATAGATTTTCTCCTTTCTTGGCCGATTGGATTAGGCCTAAGCCTCGAAAGGGGGTCGAGATTTGCCTTGGTAGGTCTTATTCCTTTTCGAATTTTGTTGATTCAACATGGCCTTGGCCCGTTAAGAAATCGGATTTGTCTTAACAGATCTCAACTCGATTCGGCTTTAGCCTTTTACGAATTCGGACTTGCCTTAATAGGTCTTATTTCTTTTTGTATTTCATTAGATCGATGCGGCCTTGGCCTATTAGGAAATCGGGACTCTGCCTTAGTAGATTTTGTTCCCTTTTGAATTTTACTGACTTGATTTGGCCTTAGCCCTTTTTAAAGAATCGAGGTCTTGCCTTGACAAGTTCCAATCATCCTTGAATTTAATTCGGTTCGGCCTTAGCCCTTTATAAATTGGGATTTGCCTTAGTAGGTCTTACTTCCTTTTGATTTTTATTAACTTGATACGGCCTTGGCCTTTCAAGAAATCGGGGTTTGCCTCAATAGGTCTTATTCCCTTCTGATTTCCGCGTGGAGTTCTGAATAATGTTAATTTTCGATAATGTAATGAAAATCGAAGTGGCCCTTGGGCTCAGAGACAAAATATCAGTGCCAAAGAACTTTTATTAGCATTCATGTGCTTGTACAATTTTGCTTAAGGGGTAGATCAATCTACTTGGGAACGGCACTTTCGACCGTTTGACCCTTACATTGATTCCTAATGATCTATGAGAAGTCCCCCCGAATTGAAGTAGCTAAGCAAAGATTCGAAGTAGACAAGCAATCTCCAGACACTCAAGGTCGATCGAAGTTGTGCGCCAAATATTATTATCTTCGATAAGTGACTGATCTAAGTTAGCACGATTCATGGTTGCCTCGTTAAAAACCTTGCCGTAAAACCCAATTTGGGACAAAACCAGTCAAAGGGAAAAAGAGTGCAACGCGTGCTTTCAGTCCTAATGTCCTGTTCTTCCTGGCTCGAGGTTACTTTATTCAATACCTGCAGATGTTAGTAACATAAAACAAACAAATGAAAAACGAAATTTCTTACCTTAACAATAGTATCGTTTCAGGTGGCTCACGTTCCAATTGTTTGGCAGCTGTTTGCCATCCATGGTTCCAAGCTTGTAAGATCCCTTTCCGGTAACCTTCAAGATAATGTAGGGCCCTTCCCAGTTTGGTCCTAGCTTCCCTTCATTCGAATCTCGAGTGTTGGGTGTGATTCTTCTGAGTATCAAATCCCCAACGTTGAAGTATCGAAGACGGGCTCTCCGGTTGTAATAACTTTCAATCTTTTGTTTTTGTGTCGCCATTCGAACAAAGGCTGCTTCCCTTCTCTCATCCAATAACTCTAAATTGATGTTCATAGCTTCTCGGTTTGATTCTTCGGTTTTGTATCGGAACCTGATGCTTGGTTCGCCTACTTCGACTGGTATCAATGCTTCAGCACTGTATACTAGGGAGAATAGAGTGGCCCCGGTGCTGGTTCTCTCGGTTGTGCGATATGCCCATAGAACTTCGGGCAGTATTTCTCTCCATTTTCCTTTTGTGTTGGTTAACCTTTTCTTCAAGTTTTGAATTATGGTTTTGTTGGTCGACTCAGCCTGTCCATTGCCGCTGGGGTGATATGGCGTTGATAATATTCTCTTGATCTTGTTGTCTTCGAAGAACTTCGTCACTTTGCCACCAATGAATTGCTTGCCATTATCGCACACGATTTCCAACGGCATCCCAAATCGGCAGATGATATGGTCCCAGATGAAGTCGATCACTTCCTTTTCCCTAACTTTTTCGTATGCTTGTGCTTCAGCCCACTTGAAAAAGTAGTCAGTCATAAAAATAATAAATTGAGCTTTCCATGGTGAACAAGGGAGAGGACCGACGATGTCCATCCCCTATTTCATGAATGGCCATTGCGATATGACCGAATGCAATGTCTCTCCGGGCTGGTGGATCATTGGTGTGTGCCTTTGGCACTTGCTGCACTTGCGTACGAACTCCTTCGTATCTTTCTCCATATCGATCCAATAGTAACCGGCTCGAATTATTTTTCGAACCAAGGATTCGGAGCCAGAGTGATTCCCGCACGTGCCTTCATGTATTTCTCTTAGAATATACTCGGTGTCGTCGGGCCCAAGACATATTGTGAGGGGGCCTCCGAATGTTCTTCTGACTAAGGTTCCATCACCGGACAAACAGAATCGGGATGCCTTAGTGCGTAAGTCTCTCGATTCTTTGGGATTCGAAGGGAGTTTACCTGACTGAGATACTCTATGTACTTGTTCCTCCAATCCCAGATCAAGCTTGTCGAGTTAATTTCAGTATGGACTTCTTCCACCACCGACCTCAAAAGTTGTACAACCTTTTCGGACTCGATCTCCTCATCTTCGACCGATGATCCCAAGTTGGCAAGGGCATCGGCCTCACTATTTTGTTCTCGCAGTATGTGCTGTAAGGTCCACTCTTTAAACCTATGTAGTGTGACCTGAAGCTTGTCCAAATACCTCTGCATTCGCCCTTCTCTAACTTCGAAGGTCCTGTTTACTTGATTGACTACAAGGAGGGAATCATATTTGGCCTCGATTATCTCTGCCCCAGGCTTTTGGCCAGCTCTAAACCTGCAATCATAGCTTCATACTCTGCTTCGTTGTTAGTTAATTTTACAGTCTTAATAGACTGTCGAATTGTATTCCCAGTTGGGGGCCTTAGTATGACACCAAGCCCCGATCCTTTCGAATTGGAGGCGCCGTCTGTGAACAGAGTCCACACTCCCGAAGGAGTCCCCGATTCGGTCATCAATTCCCTCTCGACCTCGGATATTAGCGACGGCGCAAAGTCGGCGATGAAATCTGCTAGCACTTGAGATTTAATCGAGGTTCGGGGCCGATATTCGATATCGTACCCGCTTATTTCGATGGCCCACTTGGCCAGTCAGCCTGATAGCTCAGGTTTGTGCATAATATTCCTCAGGGGATAAGTTGTTACTGCACATATGGGATGGCATTGGAAGTAGGGTTTTAGCTTCCTAGAGACACTCAATAAAGCGAGTGCTAACTTTTCCAAATGTGGGTATCTAGTTTCGGCCTCGCCTAAGGTTCTACTGATGTAATAAATGGGAAAGCGTACCTTGTTCTTCTCGGAACAGGACCCCCTTACCGCTACTTCTGAGACGGCAAGGTAGAGGTATAATTGCTCACCTGTTTTTGGCGTATGCAATAAAGGTGGACTAGAGAGATACCTCTTAAGTTCTTCTAACGCACGCTGACATTCCGCACCCCATGAGAAGTCGTTCTTCTTTTTCAGCAAGTTGAAGAATCGGTGACTCCGGTCGGATGATCTCGAGATGAATCGGCCCAGGGCTGCTATCCGACCTGTCAGCTTTTGCACGGCTTTCACACTGTCTACAATTGTTATATCTTCGATGGCTTTGATTTTTTCGGGGTTAATTTCAATTCACACTTCTCCGGGTTAATTTCAAACCAAGGAATTTTCCCGAGCCTACTCCAAATGCACACTTCTCCGGGTTCAACTTCATGTTGTACTGTTTCAACACATCGAACGTTTCTTGCAAATGGCTCAAATGGTCCTCTACTTGCAGGGACTTAACTAACATGTCATCAATGTAAACTTTCATTGTTTTTCCTAGTTGTTCCTCGAACATCTTATTTACTAGGCATTGATAAGTAGCCCCCGTATTTTTTAAATCGAATGGCATCACGTTGTACCAATAAGTTCCATACTTAGTGATGAAGGATGTCTTTTCTTGATCATCCTTGTCCATTCGTATCTAGTTATAACCAGAGTAAACATCGAGAAAGCTAAGGGTCTCGTGGCCAGCGGTAGTATCGATCATGCGATCGATGTTGGGCAAGGGAAAAGAATCTTTAGGGCACGCCTTATTCAAATCTTTATAATCTATGCACATTCTTAGCTTATTTCCCTTTTTAGGAACTACAACTACGTTTGCTAGCCATTCTGGGTATTTAACCTCCTGGATGGACCCTATATTTAAAAGCTTAGTTACCTCATCCTTGATGAATGCTTGTTTGACTTCGGATTGAGGCCTCCTCTTTTGCTTGACCGGCCGGAATTTCGGATCGATGCTCAATTTGTGAGTTGTGATTTCCGGTGGTATCCCTGTTATGTCAAGATGGGACCAAGCGAAAGAATCTTCATTAGCTAAAAGAAATTGAATAAGTTTGACCCTGAGCTCGGAGCTTAGGCCCAAGCCCAGTTATACCTTTCGATCCGGCGAGTCGTTTCGGAGTGAAATTTGCTCGAGTTCCTCGACCGTTGACTTGGTTGCATCAGACTCGTTGGGACCGACGAACGACCGGGGAACCCCATAGTCGTCATCTTCGAGAAGATCCTGTTCACCTTCGTTTGTTGAAGGTGGTTCCTGTGATTGCTATTTGGTTCTTTAGGAAAGAGCAGCCCATTTCGGCTCTGCTTCTTCTACTGCGAACATCTCTCTCACAGCATGCTGTTCTCCGTAAATGGTTACGATCCCATCAGCCAATGGAAATTTCACCATTTGGTGCAGTGTTGAGGGTACTGTTCCCGAGCAAGGCATTGTACCTCATATCTCCTTCGATCACGCAGAATTTTATTTCCCGAACACTACCGGCGGTGTTTACCGGCAACGTTATTTCCCCTTTGGTTGTCTCGCAAGCCATGTTGAAACCATTGAGAATTCGAACTTCAGGAATAATCCAATCTGTCAATCCGAGCTGTTCGATAACCCACGATCGGATTATATTGGTTGAACTACCAGGATCGACAAGTACACGCTTCACCCTAGTTTTGTATACAAGCACTTATATTACTAAGGCGTCGTTATGGGGTTGCATGACTCCTTCTGCATCTTTTTTGCTGAAATACAAAGCTCCCTCCATCGTATAATCCCGGGTACGCTTTTCTCGGGTGATAGATATTTTGGTGCGTTTTAATACCGGACCTTGGGGCGTATCTATGCCACCGATTATCATATTGATCGTGTGCTGAGGCTCCTCCTGATTTACTGGTCTATTCTTGTTCCCGTAGTGGTTTTTGGCCCGATCAAAAATTCAAAAACTCTCGAAGGTGCCCATTTTCGAGCAACCGTACCACCTCTTCCCTTAGCTGTCGACAGTCTTATGTCTTATGCCCATGTGTGCCATGGTACTTACATATCAAGCTGGGATCTCTCTTAGCTGGATCCGATTGCAGCGGTCGAGGCCACTTGGTATCCTTAATGCGACCGATGGCCGATATGAGAGTCGCCGAGTCGATGTTGAAGTTATATTCGGACAGTCGTGGTGCTTCTCGGTGACCAGCGGCTCTCTCGAAGTTATTTCTTGCCAATGGTCCTTGGTTCCTTCGATTAAGATCATTCCTCCTTTCCTGTCTCGGGGAACCCTGCCTTACTGGGATGGTCTTTCGGTCTCCAGGATATGGTCGATGCCTTTCCCTGCTCGATCTCGGCTCTCGGTAGATATTTCTCTGAACCCTATCGTGAGTTCTGATGGGGTAAGTGGATCCCGAGGGGGCCCCAAGTTGATCGTCCTCGACCCTAATCTTCGATTGGTATTGGTTGTGTATATCTGCCCAAGTAGTAGCCGGATATTCAATCAAGCTTTGCTTAAGCTGTTGTGAAGCCGTTGAACTTCGAGCGTTGAGCCCTTAGGTGAAGGCCTGTACGGCCTAATCATCAGTGACCGGTGGTAGGTCCATTTGTTCCATCTGAAAGCGAGATACAAACTCCCTCAGCATCTTGTTGTATCTTTGCCTAACTTTAAATAAGTCCGATTTCCTTGTCTCGACTTTGATGGCACCAGCATGAGCTTTTACAAAGGTGTCCGCAAGCATGGCAAAAGAATCGATGGAATTCGGGAGCAAGTTGTGGTACCAAGTCATTGCTCCCTTCGACAAGGTTTCTATGAATTTTTTTAAGAGAACAGAGTCAATCTCATCATCCTCGAGATCATTTCCCTTTATGGCGCATGTGTATGCTGTTACATGCTCATTTAGGTCAGATGTCCCGTTGTACTTGGGGATTTCCGGCATGCGAAACTTCTTTGGTATGGGTTTTTGGGTAGCACTTGATGGGAAAGGTTTTTGCACGAATTTCTTCGAATCTAAGCCTTTCAACACCGGGGGTGCTCCTGGAATCTGATCCACCCTCAAGTTATATGTTTCTACCTTTTTGTCATTGGCTTTGATCTTCTTCTCGTCCAACTCGGCTTGCTTGGTCAGTTCTTCAAGCATCTTCATGACCCCCGAATTTGCCACCGATCCATTTTCGTCCAGTTCTGCCGTGACTGGTTCGTTCCCGGGGATGACTTCTCGAGAAGAACCGGCTTCAACCCTATTCGAAACCTGACTCCGACTTTGCAACTGAGCGATGGCCGCTTAACATGTCAAATAATATTTTGAGACTGATCCCGTCTCCCTCGTCGTTTTGAGCTGTTGAGCGGTATTCTCTTCGAACACTGTTCGATGGGCCAGAAGTCTGATCCACATCGATCGTCATTTGAGAATTGGTGTCGACTGGAATTTCATTACCGGGCATCATATTGTTGTTTTCGCCCTGTGGTCAGACTCGCCATTGACGAACTGAGGCACAGATTGTGAGTGCGACATGATTGCATTATGACCTGAAACCAAAAGGTTCTGCAAAGAACAAGCGTAAAATGGTGTGTGTGACAGAAAATTGTATCAAACGTTCACTATTATCCTTAGCCCCACGGTGGGCGCCAAACTGTTTACCCTTAATTACGAGTAACAATTAAATTTATATGTAGTTTTAAGGATATGTGACTTGGTCTGATACAATTAGAGAATGAACGATAAATAAAGACTAAATTCAACAAGTAAGAGAGTAAGCAAACCACCAATATTGAATGACTCAGCTGAGGTGGAATCTTCTAGGATGAACGAGAAAGAAATTAGTATTGATAAAGAGAGTAGTTAAAATATGCCAAACTTTTTTATATTGATCGTGTCTTGTGTCTCCCTTTTTACAGTAGGGCTGTCTATTTATATAGGAAGGGAAGAGAATTCTATACAAGGTAAAGGACTTATTTACAAGGTAAAAGATCCCTAAAATTATTGAGTTCAATGTCTTTGCTGATTTGGACCGCGATTTCCGCTGAGATGTTTACATATCACGAGATTTTCGGTCCTTCCGTTACGCAAATCTGACATTTTTACCATAAGATGTTTCACCTGGACCGATCTTGGCGTCGAGATTTGTCCTGATGATATCCGACCTCGGACTTCCCTTCTCGATGTACCTGTCTCGACTTACCGGATGCGACCTCAATCGATGCTGATCTTCAAAATCCAAAACCGGTGCTCCCTATGCAAGCGATCGTATTCGACCCCATACAGGAGGCAAGTGGTAAGAAATGTTTGGAGGATGCAATGCATGAAGAATTGGTTGCCCTTGAGGAAAATGATACATGGGATATGGCGGGTACATCCAGAAAATAAAAGAATACTAATATATTTCAATATCCAGAACTGTAGGATTTACAAGGTATTTATACAAGTAAAGGAGTCTCAATTATCTCCTGACTACTAGACTACTAATTGCTAGACAAATATCCCTGAAATTGGGCAGCTAATTTACTCTACAATCTGACAACTGGTCATAATGGGAGATCCCTGAGATTGGGCTATTAAATAAGGTATATAGTCAATAAATATTACTGCCGACGAAGCAGAAAGTGACTGCAATTCGGATTCTACTAGGTCTTTAAGTTTTTACCAGATTTATGAAATTTTGATTCTACAAATATTAGAGTAGATACTTATTATGTGATACTCTCGAAGTATATTCTGTTTGCATGCTAACAATTAGAAATAATATATGGTTAAAGGATAATTTTGTTATTCTGTTTATCAAATAAAATTGGTTTGTCGCTATACAATTTGACGGCATGCATGAAATTAAAAGTATTTAAGGTTGTAAGTATGAATTAGACTTACATTAATGCTTGAAAATTATTTTGAGATCATGAAGATGGTTTTTTATATGTATATTAGTTTGGATCAGTAAGGATATACATATGTTAGTTTGATATGAATAATATGCCAAACTATTAAAATGTTTAGGGGTTATAACAGTTTAGTTGGAAAGCCATTTGAAAAGAAAATTAAAATACTTGTGATCCACCTCTATTTTGGAGACTAAAATCCTCGCGATATTCTACTCCCATTATGGATACCAAAATCCTCGTGATTTTCTACTTTTATTTGGAGATTAAAATCTTTATGATTTTCTACTCCTATTTAGAAATTAAAACCTGCATGATTTTCTACTCGATCTTTGAGATTATAATCGTCGCAACGTTCTATTTATTTTTGGAGATAAAAGTCGGAGTGACTTTCTACTCACTTTGGAGATTAAAATCAAAGTGATTTTCTACTTCGACTTTTTACTCGATTTGAAGAGTAAAAACTCCATCGTTTTATTAGTTCTGGTTGTGTTAAATATTACTCGGTTTGAAGATTAAAAATTTTACCATTTATTAAATCTAGTTGTATTATATATTACTCGGTTTGAAGATTAAAAACTTCACCATTTATTAATTCTAGATCTGTCATGATACAAACAACAGTTCTTGTGGTTGGCTCTACAAAGTAATAGGGGCGGCGAATATAAATCTCCTTTTGAAAAAATATATTTGGAATATGGCATTATTTACCAAACGACTACCCCTTTATCACCACAATCTAATGAAATTGCAGAAAGAAAGAATATAATGCTAAAGGAGATGAAGAATGCTTTGTCGATAAGTTCTGATTTACCCCAGAACTTGTGGGGAAGCTTTTCTTACAGTTAATCGAAAACTCAATCGAGTTTCCCATAGCAAAACGCAATCCATTCCATATGAAAAACGGAATCGAAAAAAGCCCAACTTAAAATATTTTAAAAGTGTGGGGATGCTTAGCTACAGAGCAAGTTCCTAAACCCAAAACAATAAAGATCGGACCAAAAATCATTGATTGTATTTTCATATGATATGCAACAAATAGTAAGGCGTGTCGTTTTCTGGTTCGCCAATTAAAAATTCCGACATTCATATTAATATGGTAATCGAATAAGATAATGCTGAATTCTTTGAGAAATATCTGTCCTTATAAAAAGAAATGTGAATTGTCTAGTGAAAAAAACTAAGCGATCTCGAAAAGAAATGGTAGTTTAATGAGGAAAATCTAAGATGTAGTAAACGTCAAAGGACAAATACTTCCTTTGTACCAGATTTTCTGACATACTTGTTGGAAAATAAGCCTCAAACATTTAAAGAAGCAATGTCTTACTTGGAAGCACAATATTGAAAAGAGCAATCAATAGTGAGATAGAATCCATATTAAGTAATCATACTTGGGAATAAGTTGATCTTCCCCCAGGAAATAAACCTTTGGGTTCTAAGTGAATTTTCAAAAAGAAAATAAAAGTTGATGGTACTGTACTGTTGACAAATATAAGCCAAATTAGTTTCCAAAGGGTTTAGACAACAAGAAGGTCTTGACTATGTTGACATATACTTGGTAGTAACGAGGATTACATCTATTCGGGTATTAATAGCATTAGCCGCTGTGTATGGCCTTGAAATCCACCGGGTGGATGTGAAAACGACCTTCTTAAATGGAGATTTAGAGGAAAAAATTTATATAGAACAACTAGAAGGGTCTGTGGTTCCCGAAAAAGAAAAGAAAGTGCGCCGACTTGTTAAGTCGCTTTACAGACTAAAACAAACATCCAAATAATGGCATGCGAAATTTGACCAAACAATATAATCAAATTGTTTCAAGATCAATGAGTGAGACAAATGTGTTTACACTAAGAATCCTCCAAATCATATAGTCATTGTTTGTTTATATGTGGAGGATATAAAGATTAATGAATAATAGAAAAGCCACATGAAATATTTGAAATGTGGGGCATTTAGCGAATGCATGACAAATGCGAATGTTAGATGTGATCTCTATATTATTTAGAAGAACTAGATTCCTAAATGAATATTGATACGGTAGTCGGTAAATTCATTACTTTTTCAGTCTTAGTGATGACTAGTTAATGAACTACCAATTCGAAAGTTGTTCATGTGCCTTTCCAGAAAGAGTGTGTTTTTTCTTAAACATTTATAATGTTTAGTTCTTTTATGAAAGGGTGTCACTTGGAAGGTTGTGAATTTTCATGAAAATATGTGCCTGTACATTTTTTTATAGACAAAACCGTTCACGGACGAATGTATTAATGCATTACTCTATAATATGGTGAAGCAACCGATGGAAATGACAAAAATCCATATCAAGTTGGATTTGTTTCATGAATGAAGGTGCTACAATTTACATATTATATGGACTTGTATTTCATTATGGAATACGAATAAATAGTATATAAAAGATAGAAAGATGAAGTGGTTGTGAAATATGTTATATATTAAAAGGTTGTGGCTACAACTGATGCCAACCATTTCAGCTATTATTATCACAATTGGGTTTGCAATAGAAAGTTGAGATGTATCAGTCTATAACAAAAGTTTGCATTGAGCTGTCATGACAATGAAACAAGTCTTGAGATATTTGAAATATACTAAAAAAATATGCTTTGCACTATAATAAGTATCACACGGTAATGGAGGGGTATAGTGATACAAATTAAATCATCGGATCGATTGCTTCTAAATCCACAAGTAAATATATTTTCATAGTAGATGGAGGAGCGGTGTCTTGAAAATCATTTAAATATATGTGCATTGCCCGCTCTATAATGGAAGTTCGAGTTTATAGCCTCAGACAAGGTCGATGAAGAAGCAGAATGGCTCCGAAATTTCTTGAAGATATTTTATTTTGGCCCAAACCTTAGCACCTATATGCATACATTGCTATAGTTAGGTGTCAATAGGAAGGGTTGCAGCTTTATGCATAACAGAAACTCTCGTCACATACAACAAAGACATAATACCGTTAGATAACTACTCTCTAGAAAAATTATCATAATTGACTACGTGAAGTCGAGTAATAATATGTCAGATCTAATTACAAAAGGCATTACTAGAGAGGTAGTTGAAAGATCATAGAAGTGAATGGGACTATGATCGAGGACAAGTCATTATGGCGGTAACTCTACCTAGAAGACTGGAAATTCCAATATCTAGGTTCAAAGAGATCAAACAAAGTCATTAATGACTGTTTAACATTGTCAAATAAAATTTTGGTCCATTCATGTGATGAAGACAATGTTCAGTACCAAGGATAAAGCGCTAAGGCTTTTTAATGATTTTTAAGTTTGATACAGGGTATATCAAATAGTTTATCTATGGGATAGAAAGTTTAGGAATCACCTATGTAAGTGTGACGTGTTAGCTGCTTCAAGGAAAATACTACAAGGCCAATTTCTCTATGCACTAATGAAATCAGGCGGTGTTTATGGCTGAAACGAACACAACAATGAGAATCAAAGACGGTTAAGGGTTGGTTGTGTGACTTATGGTTGTCTAGGTATACAACCAAAGCTCGACGGTTCAAAGATATTAAATCTACCGATTGAACGAGTATATCCGACATGTGTTCACTACGTAAAGTTCAAAGGAAAACCTACTTATCCAGATGCGATTAATCCTTAATTACGAATCACACAAGTTGTTGCATGTTTTTTAAACATACTACCATTTCCCGTTCATGTGGGGGATTGTTAGGTTTCGTGAATGGGTGTGAATGGTAAATAGAAGAGGTGCATTTTGAATTGCACTTCTTCATTTTTCCCTTTTATTGTCTATAAATTTAGAGGCTTAGCCTCAATTTTCATACATGAAAAATCTGAAAACTTCTCCTCTATTTTTATATTATTGCATTATTTTTTTCAAAAAAAAAATAACGTAAGTGTAATGTGTGATTTGCTTCGTTTGTTGAGTTCGCTGAAGTTTTGTAATTTGAAGTGCCACTAGTACAAAATAGTTTTTCCGCTCTCTTGGGGGAATTAATCTATAATCTTGGACAACAGTGAGGGGATTAAAGTCCTTATGTAATGACCCGACCGGTCGTTTTGCTTTCTAGAATATCATTCCATTAATTAAGACTCTCCGTATGTGCCTTTATAATTTCATAACTTGCGGGGATGGTTGACTTGGGTTTGGAAGGGTTCGGGTTGGAATCAGAACATTTGGTTCCTTTAATTGTGGCCTAAGATGGTCAAGTTTGACTTGAGTCAAAATATTCCCAATCGTCCCCCTGGGGGAATATGTGCATCTAAAAGAACATGCTCAATATCATTTGATTGAATAATTGACCCAATCAAATGGTGAAAAAAGTAAACATAAGCAATAGAGATTGTTTACCCCAAGATTGGACCTTGGAACCGAGATTTGACGGTTTCAATAGGTTCATATGATGATTTTGGATTTGCGCGTGTGTTCGGATCGGATTTCGAATGATCCGGGAGCATTTCGACGCTTAATGTTGAAAGTTGGCGCATTAAGGTTTTCAAGTTCTTTAAATTTTGTTTTGGAGTAGAATTTGGTGTTATCGAGGTCTGTTTGGGATTTCGAGACTGAAATAATTCCGTATGGTGATTTATGACTTGTACGCAAAATTTGGTGTCATTCCGAGTAGTCTAAGTATGATTCGGCGCGTTCAGAGTAAGTTGGAAAAAGCTTGAAGTTCATAATTTGATTCAATTTGGTTTTGGGGTGCGATTTTTAGTTTTGACGTTGTTTTACGTGTTCCTAGGGTTCGAGCAGGTTCGTGGGTTCGAACAGGTCCGTTTTATGTTTAAGAACTTGCTGATATGGAAGATGCACTACAAGAAAAACTCGAATTACATGGGAATTTTATTTGGGATTTTTTTCGCAGATAATTGCTGGGGATCTTCATGCAAAAATCTCTGAGTTCCTAAATTTTGGAATATTTACCTGCAAACACGATTTTCCCAGATAAATCCGCAAGTAAATTTGGCGTCATTTTGCGCCAATATGTTACTTGGAGATTTATTTAGGAAAATAATTTCCAAGTATTATTTCCGTAGGTAATTCCGCAGGTAAACAATAAAAAGTTTGAAAATTTTATTTCCTTTATGAATTCGTAGAAAATTTTCAAGATAAAAATTGCTCGTGGATTTAGCTAGGGATTATATTTTGGAAATTTACCTGGGGATATCATTACTTGGGGAATTACCTGAGGATTTTTTATTACGAATTAGTTGGGAATTATTTCTTGAGAATTTATCTGGGAATGTTATTACCTGGTAATTTTGTTGCTGCGACATTAGTTGGGGATTCTTTCTTGGGAATTTACCTAGAGATTTTCTTACCTAGGGAATTACCTAGGAATCTTATTGCTGCAATTTAGCTAAAGGTTTTTTCTTCCGGATTTACTAGAAAGTTTATTTACATAGAAAATTACTTGAGGATTTTGTTATTGTATTTTTAGCTTGGGATTATTTTTTGAAAATTTACCTGGGAATTTTATTATCTGAAGTTTTATTGTTGCATGTCTAGATGAAGCTATGTTCTTGGGAATTTATCTGGGCAGAGGTTTCGATTTCGAATTTCCAAAAATTATATCTTTTTCAAAGTTACAAAAACTAATGATATGGAAAAAATATCTCTCACTATTACTTTTATCTATTTATTTATAAGTAAGTATAGTTAAAATGGTGATCCCATATAAAAGCTAATGATGTGATGAAAATTAAGTTACATGTACAAACGTAACCATTTTATTTAACGTTCTATCTCCTACATATGCTATTTTTTCACATTTATTTAAAATGATGAAAATAAATTATAGGATTTAACCGATATTAGTTTGCATATTTTGGTATTGAGACTTAATTAGATATCAAGTGATTTTATGATTCTACCTGCAAACATCATCTCCTAATTAACCTAACATTATTGAAGTAACTTAATCTTGTATATGTTGTTAGAATTAGGGTAACAATTTTTACCAATTACGCAATCATATATAATGTGTACATCTCTCGTTAGTTTATGTATTTTTTATACTAGTTTTAGGGTACGTGTTTTGCGCGTGTACCCATTTTAATGAGTACATAAGGTTAATAAATCAGTTAGATATTATCAACTAATGCATTTGAGTTATAAATTAAAAATTTTAAAAATATAAGTTCTTAAAAATGATGAATTGGACTCCATTTAGCTTAGCTCAATAAAGAAAGTAATCATGTCCTACTAAAGTCCGCAAATTCCTTATTGTGATTTGAGGACTTTTCTAGGAATATTTTACAATTTATTTTTGATATTTTATTGACTTAATACTAAAAATAAACAACACAAAATACCTTTATCAGTATTCTTCAAAGATTTGGCAAGTAATACTAATCAAAAAAATTAATCTTTTGATCTTTTAGAGATTTGGGAATGGGGAGTTTCTTTTACAGCTCTTATAATTTTGATAAGTGATAATCTAAAGTCTAAAAATGGCTAATGTTTGGTTGATATTTTATAGTAATTAATTAATTATAGAATAATAGGGACCTATCATTTGTTGGAACAAATGCGACAAAAGAAAATAATTTATGGCAAATCAAATAAAATATATCTTGTCTTTTATTATTTCATCTTTATTGTTTTAAGATTGTTTTAGCAATTTGACTGTTAATACTATATTATAACTGAGTTTGCTTTATTTTCTGATTGCTTTTAGTACCAATGTTCTTTCTATGAAATTAAATTTATGACCTTAATTAAGAGTTTGTCAACTTGAAATTTAATTTTTCATGAATTGGTAAAAGAATTTAATAGGATTCTTTTGCTAATTAGTTATATAATTTAGAGACTTAACTATTTATTTACATCATTAACAAAAATAATTTATTTTTTATTGATTCAAATTCTTAAAGCTAATCTCATGATATAAATATTTAACTATAATTATAATTTATCCACTATGAATTATGTTAAAAGGGTCAAAAAAATGATATAATCATATTTTACTTTTGAATTTGTGTGTTTGCAAAATAATTAGTGTTATTGATTCTTGTCAATTACTTTTCTGATCTCTCTTTCTTTCGATCTATAATCTTTTATATTTTTAAGTGTAGTTGCTTGCTCTAGTTGTTAAATGCAGTTTTCAAATATTATATACAAAATATTATTTGGTGAAAAATAGCCCAAATTTGATATGAAAATGTACTATCGTTCATATATATAGTTCAAAGGTACATAAAGAATTAAAATTATATTACATTGTCCAAATAAATAAATAATTTATATTAGATAATTTAGATATTAAATGATTTTAAATGCTTATATTAAGATTTCTTACATAGTTCAAATAAAAAATTCTTTAATAAATAAAATTTTATTTAATTTTGAAAAAGGGATAACTTTCTTAAGTGGTAACCATTATTTTTATAAAATTAGCACACTACACTTGCGTTACATTTTTTTTTAAATAAATAAATAATTATATTCAATAATTAAAATAATAATTGATTTAATTCCTATTTAAAATTTCTTACTTGGTTTTTTACATGGTTCAAAGCAATGATTAAATAAACAAACTTATAGTTGATTGAAAAATGAATAACTTTTTAAAGTATTTGCCATTATTTTCCGTATGAAATTTGTACCTTTATGACACAAGTTTGCTTGATAATATTTTTTGTTGTTGTACGTACTTTTACAACTTCCACAAAAAGTAAACATGGGAAAGTAATATTACTCATTTAATATTCTAAATATTAGGACTTCTTACCTAGTCCAAATAAGAAAAAGTTTAATAATTAAAATTTTATTTGATATAGAAGTCCTAAATATTAGGAAAATAATTAAAATTATAATTTTGTCCAGTGTGAAATTTATTTTTAGAGGATAAAAAAATCGAACGATATTTTGCTAAGGTGATTCGTGCTTTTAATATAGCATAGATAAGAAAAGAATTTAATGTGCTATTCCAGAGTATATAAAAATTTTGGAAAAATAACAAAGAATATTTTTAACTAATTGTAATATAATCGTAATTTAGTTCACTTGCTTTTACTCGAAAAAAAATTTCATTTACTTTTTGGAATCCTCATTTAATACAACCTTTCTTAAAAAAAATTTAAAATAATAAGAGGAAAATATTAGTACTCCTAGTAAATTAGAAAACTGAGAGATATGCGGTGACATCTTGTCCCACCGGCCCAAGACATTGAGATTCTCCGCTATATTACGACGAAACCAGTGTGCTTAGTTGTAGTGGTCTTTAATGGATAGTGTGGTTTCCTTGAGATTTATATTAAAGTGCAAGTAGAATTTCGAATTATTAGAAATTGGTGGTTGTGTTAGGCCTAACACAGTGATTGTAACATACAATACGTTGGTGCCATGACCGTCTAGTCAGTGGGTGGTTGTATATATGCCTACATATAATATATTAGGAAAATAAAAATTTTGACCAATAATTTTATTTTTTTGTCTAAAAGTTCATGCATATTTTACTTGGGAATTTTTATGAGAAATTACTTGCAGATATTTCCTATGAAAATCCGCAAGAAAAATTTCCTTTTTCGTGAATTTTTATCAAAAATTTCATGCAAATTTTTAGAATTTCTTACGAAAAAATCCCCAGGTAATTTATATGGGGGATTCAAAATTCCCAGGTAACTTACCTGGGGATTTTAAATCCTGCAGGTAATAATTAATCACGAAGGTTTTCCCATCGGATCTTTGTTTGAAGGAAAGTTCGCAGGAAACTAAATTACATGGGAATTTTCCTATATAACCGCGAGGAAAATCCCCATGTAATTCGTGATTTTCTTGTAGTGAGGCCCCGGGGGCCTCGAGTGCTATTCGGAAGACGTGCGAAACATGTTTGAACTTAGGAGAATTGCTGAAGCAGCTGGAATTTGGTGTTTTCGCACCTGCGAGGAATTGGCCGTAGGTGCGGCACTGCGGAAGCGGCTGGCTAGCCGCAGGTGCGAGTATGTGGGTTGTGTCCGCAAATGCAAACGTGGGAGCGAAGGTGCGCGACCACGAAGCGGAAATCCGCAGAAGCGGACTAGAGCTGGGGGGCAGGGACACAGGTGCGAGGACTCGACTGCATCTGCGAGCCCGCAGAAGCGTAAGGGGGCCAGCTCGGTGAGGACCGCATCTGCGATGTTATTTCCACATATGCAGAGCTGCAGAAGCAGCGGAATTTTCGCAGAAGCGAAAACCGCTAGGGGTAGAAAGGTACATTTATATCGGGACTTAGGCTCTTTTTCTCTTATTTTCACTTTGGGTTGGTCGATTGTGGAGCCCTTGGAGAGGGATTTTTCACCTATCATTGTAAGGTAAGTAAATTACTACTTAATACAACAACAACAACAACATACCCAGTATTATCCTACACCGTGGGGTCTGGGGAGGTTAGTGTGTACGCAGATCTTATCCCTACCTTGTGAGGATAGAGAGGTTGTTTCTCGACTCAGGATAGTATAAGTATCACATTAATGAAAATATAGGCAAGAAGGGACAGTACCAAAAAGCCATATAAAAGCAAAATAAAACAATAAGACAGTAAAGTGATCAACAAAGAAAGAAAACAACAGTTAGTTATAAAAATCTACTACCAACAGAAAACGAGACTGCGTGCCAATACTAATATGTTATGAACACTCTACACTACCTACTCTACTACCCTAATCCTCGACCTCCATACCTTCCTATCAAGGGTCATGTCCTCGGTCAGTTGAGGTTGCGCCATGTCTTGCCTAATCACCTCTCCCCACCTCTTCTTTGGCCTACCTCTACCTCTCCGTAGGCCCTCCAATGTCAACCTCTCACACCTTCTCACCGGGGTGTCTGTACTCCTCCTCCTCACATGACCAAACCACCTAACCCGCGCTTCCCGCATCTTGTCCTCAATAAAGGCCACACCCACCTTATCGCGAATAACCTCATTTCTGATCCTATCTAACCTAGTGTGCCCGCACATCCATCTCAACATCCTCATCCCTGCTATCTTCATCTTCTAGACATGAGCAATCTTGACTGGCCAACACTCAGCCCCATACAACATCGTTGGTCTGACCACCACTCTGTAGAACTTACTCTTAAGTTTGGTTGGCACCTTCTTGTCACATAAAACACCGGAAGTGAGCCTCCATTTCATCTATCCCGCCTCAATACAATGTGCAATATCTTCATCAATCTCCCCATCCCCCTGAATAATAGACCTGAGGTACTTAAAACTCACTCTCCTAGGGATGACCTGCGGTCCAGCCTCACCTCCCCTCCCGTCATAGATTCTCGCCACTGAACTTACACTCCAAGTATTCTGTCTTGGTACTACTAAACTTGAAACCTTTAGATTCCAGAGTCTGCCTCCATACCTTTAATTGCGCGTTCACACTGTCTCGCATCTCGTTAATCAATACAATATCATCTGCAAATAGCATGAACCACGACACCTCCCATTGGATGTGGCACGTCAGTACGTTCATCACAAGAGCAAACAAAAACGGGCTGAGTGCCGACCCCTGATGCAACCTCATCATAACTAGAAAATGGTCCGAGTCCCCCCCACCGTCCTTACTCGAGTCTTTACTCTATCATACATGTCCTTAATCAACCTAACGTAGGCAACAGGTACACCTCTAGCCTCCAAACATCTCCATAAAACCTCCCTCAGAACTTTATCTTACACCTTTTCTATGTCGATGAACACCATATGCAAGTCCTTCTTTCTCTCCCTATACTGCTCCATTAATCTCCTAACAAGGTGGATGGCTTCTGTAGTGGAATGCCCCTTCATAAACCCAAATTGGTTCTCGAAAATAGTCATACTCCTTCTCACCCTACCACTCTCTCCAGATTTTCATAGTATGGCTAAGCAGCTTGATACCTCAATAATTATTGCAATTTTGGATATTACCCTTGTTCTTGTATACAGGAACCATCGTGCTCTACCTCCACTCTTCGGGCATCTTCTTCGTTCTAAAAATGACATTAAATAACCTAGTAAGCCATTCCAAGCCTGCCTTGCCCACACTATTCTAAAACTCTACCGGGATTTCATCCGGTCCGGTCGTTTTGCCCCTGCTCATCTTATGCATAGCCCCCTCAACTTCATCAACTCTAATCCGCCTACAATACCCAAAGTCACAACGACTCGCGGAGAGTTCCAAATCACCTAGTACAATGCTCTTGTCCCCCTCCTCGTTCAAGAGACTATGGATGTAGCTTTGCCATCTCCAACGGATAAGCCTCTCATCCAACAAAAGTCTACCTTCTTCGTCCTTGATGCACTTTATTTGGTCCAAGTCATGCGCCTTGGCTAACCTGAACAACCTCTTATCCCCACCTCGGCCCTCGAGTTCCCTATACAAACGACTAAAAGATGTAGTCTTGACCGTTGTAACTGCTAGCTTAGCCTCTTTCTTAGCCAACTTATAATGCTCCCTATTCGCCCTCTTTTCCTCCTCGTCTACACTTTCCACTAGCTTCAGATATGCTGCTTTCTTGGTATCCACTTTTCCTTGCACCTCTCCATTCCACCACCAGTCTCCTTTGTGACCACCAAAGTAACCTTTTGAGACCCCTAATACCTCTCTCGCGGCCTCCCTAATGTACCGCGAGAGTCATGGTCCACATAGCGCTTACGTCCCCACTACTCCTCCAAGCCCCCATAGTCACCAGCTTGAACCCCAACTTTGGG
Organism: Nicotiana obtusifolia; assembly: GCA_002018475.1. Taxonomy (NCBI): domain Eukaryota; kingdom Viridiplantae; phylum Streptophyta; class Magnoliopsida; order Solanales; family Solanaceae; genus Nicotiana; species Nicotiana obtusifolia. The sequence continues at coordinate 80,175 of MCJB01000281.1, read as the reverse complement.
TTCGTGAGGTTATGGGTAACTTTATTTGCAAAAATTTTGAAATTCGGGTACATGGATCCCGGGGTGAATTTTAGGAATATTCTAATTTGGATTGGCTAATTACTCTAATAGTTAAATTATAGACTTTTGAGTATATATTGATTAATGTATACAATATTTGGCTAGTTTCAGATTGCATGGCACCGATTTTAGGCTTTAGTGTGAATTGTGGACCGGAAAGAGGACTTGAAAACGAGGTAAGTCTTTTGCGTAACCTTGTAAGAGGGAATTATCCCGTAGGTGCTATAAGTGATTGTTTGCTAATAATTGTGGGTGTTACGTGCGCCCGATGTGACGAGAGTCCGCATGTAGCTAAAATCATACTTATGTCCGGGTAGTTTTAGGACTCTACCATGTATTTCTTGTATTATTTGTGCCCAACTTGTTAGTTTCATTCCTTAATTATATTTGAAGGTTGGATAAGGTATTTGCAAAGATTGAGCTTCATTACTTTGAGTTTTGGCAGGTTACTTGACTGTTAGTGGAAATTATACCTTCCTTGAATATTATCCTTATGTAATAGCTTTTAATCAGAGTTCGTAGAGTATTCTCTCTTGCTGTGGATCGGCCGAAAGCCTCGGCAGTATAATAGATACATCTATGGTTCACACCGGTCGATCCTCAGTAGTGTACACACTATTCTGGATCGGGTTGTACGACCTCGGCATAAATCATGCATGATATTGCTCGGAATCCGATTATACTTGATATTTCTTCCATGACTTGAGAATTTATAATTACTTGATGGCTCTCTTTTGTTGAAATTAGTATGTGATGGTTGGAGATTCTAATGATAACCATCTATTTATTGCTCATTATTGCGTTATTACTAATGAATTCCATGCCTATTTATAATTTATGCACTTTATTTATTGACCCTTAGTAACTGTCGATGTCGACCCTTCGTCACTACTTCTTCGAGGTTAGACTAGATACTTATTGGATACATGTTGTTTATGTACTCACGCTACACTTCTGCACTAATCATGCAGGATCTAAGGCAGGTGCATCTGGTGGCCATACAGGTGCGTAACCCCGCTATCCGGAGACTTAGTGGTGAGCTGCTCTCTATGCCCGTTCTGCAGCGCCTAGAGGCTCTTCTTGTTTGTATTTATTTTTCTATCTATCTTACTCCAGGCAGTAGCATGGGAGGTTTTGTATATTCTACTAGTTTTCTCATGCACTTGTGACACGGGTTTTGAGAATATTCTAGTAGATATTATATGGTTTTGAGTATTAAATCCACTATTTTACTCCTTCGTTATTTTATGCCTTACATTACTACAATCATCTATTAACCGTTCTCTTATTAAATAAAATTAATTACTTTAAAAATATTAAATTGAATAATTACATGGATAGTTCACCGTTGGCTTGCCTAGCGGTGACGTTGGGCACCATCACGACCTATATTAGGAATTGGGTCGTGACACCTTAAGGACACAAGCAGCTTGTGGGCTCAGAATTATTTTATGTTTTGTTTATTGAACTAATATTTCTTTGCTTCTCTGATTTTCTATCTTCGAATAGAGATTACCACCAAATCCTTAGCTATTTTTTTAATACAAAATTGCCATCCAAAGTGACCACCACAAAGGATTCGTATTGCATTTCTAAATGAGTACCAGAGTAATTCATTAAAGCAAAGTGTAACGACCCGGCCAGTCGTTTTGAGTATTTTAGTCTCGATCCCCTATTTATTGCTTCCCTTATGTTGAACTATAGTTACGTGACTTGCCGGGGGCATTTGGTTTTTGTTTCGAGTGAGTTTCGGATTGAATGAGACATATAGTCCCTAAGTTGGAGCTTTAAGTTGAAATAGTTGACCGTAATTTGACTTTTGTGTAGACGACTCCGGAATGGAGTTTTGATGGTTCCAATAGCTCCGTAGGGTGATTTTGAACTTAGGAACGTGTCCAGACATTGATTTGGAGGTCCATAAGTAGTTTCGGCTTGAATTGGCGAAAGTTAGAAAGGTGAAGGTTTGGTAGGTTGGAAAGTTTGACTGAGAGTTGACTTTTGTTGATGTCGGGGTCAAATTCCGATTTTGGAAGTTGGTATAGGTCCATCATGTCATTTATGACTTGTGTACAAAATTTGAGGTCAATCAGAGTTGTTTTGGTATGAACCGACATTAGTTTTGAACTTCGGAAGTTCATAATTTCATAGGCTTGAATTGGGTTGCGATTCGTAGAAATGATGTTGTTTGATGTGATTATTGGCCTCGAGTAGGTCTGTTATGTGTTTGGAAACTTGTTGGTATATTCGCACGGGGTTCCGGAGGCCCCGAGTATGATTTAGATCGAATCCAGAACAAACTTGGACTTAGTCTCATTGCTGAAGTTCCAACCTTCTGGTATCATCCACTTGTGGAGGTTTTGGCCGCAGGTGCGGACATGCAAATGCGAGGGGTTGATTGCATAAGCGAATTGTGGCCTGCCCAGCTGAGACCGCATATGCGGTCAGAGTTCCATAGAAGCAGACTCGCAGGAGTGAATGTGGAAGCGCATAAGCGGAAAAGGCTAGCCAAGGCTTGGGTTGCAGTAGCAGAGCCCCTTCCGCAGGAGCGAGAGCGCAAATGCGTGATTTGGTCCGCAGAAGCAGAGGTTGCTGGGGTAAGTGAGAATCGCACCTGCGATGGAAATTCCGCAGGTACAGAGATGCATATGCGGCTGTGGGTTCGCATATGCGAATTCCCCGGGCAGGAAAGGCCTAATTTCGAGGATTTGATCTCATTTTCATTTTTGGACCTAGAGAGCTCGTTTTCTGATAATTTTTGGAGAGATTTTTTAAGGAAATCATTCGGGTAAGAAATTCTAACTTGGTTTTGGCAATATTACATGAATTTATTATTGTTTTTACCATTTAATTAGTATTTTGAGTTAAAAACTTGGGGAAAAACTTTTGAAACTCCTTAGGATAAAGTTGGGGGATTTGAAAGGTGATTTGAGATGGAATTTGTAGTAATTCTTATATGGTTGGACTTGTCATCGGATGGATATTCGGATTTTATAATGTTGATCGGGTTCCGAGATGCGGGGTCAGGTTGACTTTTTATTTTTTTGCAAAGATCATAATTTTATTGTTCGAAATAGTTTCCTATAGTTTATATTTATGGTATGAAGTTGTTTTGGCTAGATTCGAGCTGTTCGGAGTTGGATAATTGAGGGAAAGACTTACTAGTGGATTGAGTTAGCGTGTTTTGAGGTAAGTGTCTTGCCTAACTTTGTGTGAGAGAATTTTCCTTTAGGATTGGTGTTGGTTTGTGATAATTGTGAGATGTGAAAGTCGTGTACACAAGGTGACGATGCGAAAATGTGGAAATTTACCGGTTTTAGCTATGTAGACTTCTTTCATGCCTTAGATGTGAAAATTTACCGATTCTAGCTATGTATACTCCTTTCATACCTTAATTGAGTTACCTTAACATGTCATATTCATCATCATTAGTCTATCGTCACATGCTCTACTTGTCTTATCTCTTATTTGTTAATTGTCTTACATGTTTAGTTGAAGCATTGTCTCCTCTATTCCTTATTATTATTTAGCCGTTGTGTTCCTTACAAGTTGTTATTTTTGGAGTATCTTGTCGTTGAAGTTGGTATTGAGTTATAAAGGCCATGATTTACATTGAGGCAAAGTCGTAAAGTTGTGAAATACTATTCTTGTTGAGTTACTCACTTCCAGTTGTTACTGTTGATACTCTTGTGCATATTGTGGTTGAGCCATGAGCTACTTGTTGTGAAAATACTATTGTTGTTGGTTTTCTTGGCAAGTGGTGATATTGGGTACTTGAGGTGCGATTTGTGGTACGTTGTGATATTGATACGCATGCGGTGGTATAAGGTTTTGGGATTGAAATGAATGCAGTGAGATAAGGTGCGCTTGATACGCGTGTTGCTAGTAGTGGAACTACTTGAAGCCATGCAGTGTGATAAGGTGGGGCAAAACGGGGGAAGCTATTTCAGGAAAATGATTTTTAAAACTAAACGCAAGGCTCCCACGGTGATATGAGGAAAGATTGTGAATGATTTGTGATTTGAGATTACGAGGTGGTACCTCGGTAGTGACTCGTGCTGATACTTTTCTATTACTTCACTTGTGTTTTGTTGCCATGTTCCATCATAACATTCCTTATTTTCATCAGTGATGCATTATTTGTCTTGTTCAGTGTAGCCAATTCTTAGTATATTCTTACTTGTTTCAGTTCCATTATTATTATTACACTGTTAGTTACTCGTTCAGCTCCAGTAAGGCCTTGACCTGACCTCGTCACTACTCTACCGAGGTTAGACTTGGCATTTACTGGGTACTGTTGTGGTGTATTCATGCTATACTACTGCACATCTTTTTGTGCAGATCCAGGTACCTCCTAGTCCAGGCACTAGCGAGAACTCAGCTTCGGAGATTTCAAGGTATACCTGCCAGTGTCCACAGGCCTCAGAGTCCCCCTCTATTTCGTCTATTTTATTTCCATATCCTTTTATAGACATTGATGTGTTGGGATGTTCAGTACCATCTTATAGAGCTTGTGACTTGTATTCATCAGGTTTTGGAAAGTTGTTTATGTTGAATTGCGAAATTTCCTTTATAGTAGATGTTGAGTTATTGAGACTTTAATCATTATCTCAGTTATTACTGCATGAATGTTAGACTTATCTAATCTTAGAGATTAGATGTCATTACAATATACTACGGAGGGAAATTGGGATCGTGACACAAAAGAAGATGCATACTGATTTGGAACTGGGCGAAAAAAGAGAACATCAAAGAAGATCAATCCAAGGATGAAGTGTTAAGAAGGTGAACATGACCGGAACATGAGTTATATGTGATTGTAATAGTGGCATAAATAAAATTGCAGAATGAGGAGTGCCGTACAACTATATATTTTCAACTAAATGTGTTGTATAAAAGTCTCATAACCCACTATATATGAGATTTTATTGTTTATTCCTTATGCAACTATTTGCATTGACATTCATTGATATTATTGTTGAGTGTCAATGTAGATTTTGGCTTGGTGACATCCAATATTGACGCATACTTTCTCTTTTGACCTTGTATTACTAGGATCTTGGCAATATTTATTATCATATGCGAACCAAGAAGATAAGTAGTATCACTAGACAAGTTATACAATAATTGCATGTTTAAGGCAATGCACTCAAATTTGGATGTCCTGGAGAAATAGTTACATACCATAAATAGTTGAGTCTGATAAATAAGTGTCATTCCTTTTTGGAACTCGTTAAATTTGCATCAACAAATTTGATTTTAACTAAATATAATTTGTATTTTTAGTATAGTTTATATTATATAAATTTTATTTCAAATGAAAAGCTAGTTCGAGTTTACAGATAGTATTAAATAGATCATCTCAAATTCAACAAAAAATAATTTTGACTATAACTCACTATTTAAGTATTATTACTGAAAAAAATGAGAATTTGATGTCTTAATTTACATAAAAATATTAAATGCTTGACCATCCAAATTCGACCCAAGCCATTGGTTTGAACTAAAACAGGATTACTATACTTGACTTAACACAAAATTCAGGTGTGTTTGATAATGATGCAAAATATTTTAAATGAAAAATAACCTTATTTAACTTTGGATGTTTAGTTAGAAAGAAAATAATAATGTCTCAAAAATATTTATATATAATTAAGAAAAGCTCTATGAGGGGTTATAGTTGGAGACAATGACGGATCCAGAATTTATAGATCGTGGATGCTTCACTAATTTTAGTGTAAATTTAAAGTTGTGAAACTTGATTAAAGTGGATGCTTCATGATCAATTATTGATTGTTAAGTATTTCCTATCAAGACATAAAATAATTTGGTCAAAGCCAATGGATGCTTCAGCACTCATACCTCCAAATGTAGATCTGACACTAGGTGGAAAGGGACAACGAGTTGGGTGTAGGGGTGCTTATCGGGTGAATAATTACGCTTAACGGTTCGGCTTATCGGTTATCGGATTATAAATGTAGTAATCGGTTAGCCATCCAATAAGATAACGGGCGTATTGGTATCGGATTAACGATTATCGGGCGGATTGGTATCGGATTAACGATTATTGGGCAGTTAAATGACGATTTATCGGCTAAACCAAATAGTAAATTTTTAAACAATCCTACTCTTATGAATACCAAACGGCCAAACTGCATAGTTCACTGCTTTTATCATTTCAGCTTACATTCATAATCCTCAGTACATTACTCAATAAAGACCTTTCATGGAGTACAAAGAACAATCTCTGGGACAAACTCTTTGAATACTCTTAATAAAAATATAGGTAGAATTTGAAACTCTTAAACACCACGAAAAAGATGTGGGGCTCACCCGTGAAGTCTAAATCTGTTGCTAAAACTTAAATTGTAGGGTCGTCTTTGCTAACATTGAAAGAAACAGTAAGATGGAAAAGGGTAAGTCTGTCAACTTAATAAGTGATAACTAAAAACTTGAAGGCATTTTCAGATTTATTTTCTGATAATACTCCTGTAGCTTCTATTGAAAAAGGAGGTAAATAAAGTACACAGGGATTTAGCCATTTAGGGTTTCAATAGTACTTAATATACATAGAGGTAAAAGTATAAATATAAAAGTTCTTAATGAATTAACGGTTTATTCGATAAGAAAATTGAGTAATCCACCCTCAAACCGTTAAGCCATTAATTATAAAATCTCAATCCGTTCATCATCCATTATTCCGATAACCCCATACCAATAAGCCAATAAGCCACCGGTTTGATTCAATTAACGTTTCCGGCTCGGTTTTGAACAACCAGGATAAGGGGAAAGGCGGTTGGGAGGGTTAAAATCGTAATTGGAGAGTTTGAAAAAATAATTTTCCCTCTTCTAATAGGATAACCATTTCTTGAAATTGAAGAAAAATGTTATTGATAAGGAACCATCCAAAATTGAAAACCAAACACAGACCTTTGGGGGCTAGATGCTCACAAGATCCGGATCTAGGACAGGTGTCCAAAGCAGAAGATAGGATCTCTCCTCATGTAATACTTCTGCATTTTGATTGGTTGAAGATGACAACTTTTGTTGCCAATTGGACCTCGTAACCACATTACGTGTAACAAACACTTCATCCCATTTCGTCTGGTTAGGGTTTCATTTGGGCCAAATCCAATTTCATCTGGTTAGGATAAGCAAAAGAAGCATTGGCACAAACTGCAGGCATATTCCTCGTATTCTTCCTCGTACATACAGCTTCCCATTTTCATTTTCAGCTCATCTATAATAAGCAAACAAAAGCCCCCAATAAAAGCACCAACCCAATTTAAAACAGGAACATTCTTTGATATACCCAATTGAGAAAATCAATCAGTCAATCATGGCAACTTCTCAGATTTTGCAGACAGAACAAGATCTTCTCATGATGTCTTCCCTTTTTGATGATCCCAAAGGTGCAAACTCTTGGTTACTTTTATTTTGCAGTACAATTCAATATCTAACTAACAGTTTATGATTTTATTGGACTTTTGAGATTTATTCCCTTTTTTTAAAGTGAATCTTGATGGGCTTATGCTATGCTTAGTTCATTTTATTATTATGGGCCTGAATCCAACTCTATACTGCTACTTTGTGCTGTGATTCTGATGGTAATTTGGAAAAATCAGTAATTTATTCCCAAGGGATGGATTGCAGGAGAAAATGTGAAGTCCCGAGGGATAGCTATCGAGAAAAAGATCGAGTTTCTTGAAAGCTTGGCTGGAAAAGTAATTTTCTTTGCATCTATTTTTGGCAGTCAATTTATTTTTATTGACTTAAATACTCATGCCCACTTCTCATTTTGCTAATTGCTATTTGTGATCTCAGTTTTTGAGATTAAAGGGTTTGTCTATTTTGTATCTGCAATTCATATCATAGCTTGATTGGTAGTTTTTGGATAAGTAGATGATTAGGTCCTCAGTTGGTTTAATTCAACATGCTTGATGGAGCGACCGTTATAATAGTAGTGTTTAGGGTTGGGTAGTTTCTTTGCATTTTGAAAACTTGAATCTAACATGGGTTTCCAAGATTCTTTTCTTGTTTATCCAACTAATATGTATTTAGTAGTTGTATATTCCGAGTTAAATATGCCAAAGGTATTATCATTTCAGGTCAGCAACAGGAGATCTCGCAGATGGTTGAACGATCGTCTTTTAATGGAACTTGTTCCTCGTTTGAATGCAGAAGAAATTAGAGGGCTGTTTGCCCCACCACCTTTTGGTAAGATATTTAATTGATCATTTACTGTTCCGAGTGATGTACATCCGTTGGTTCCTTTTGGAAGCAAGCTTTGGAGACAGTTTGTCACCTTCCCTAATACTGATAAAACATAAGGTGCCCAGGTTACACGATAGAACATAATGGACCCTATGCAGTACGAATTTGGATTAGTCGGGCCAATGGGTTCCGGATACCAAATGGTTATACCAAAAAAAAGCATCATTATCTGAACAAAAAAAAAACAAACAAAAAACTAACGTGAGTCAATTTGGATAAAGCTTGTGGCACCATAGCTGGATATGCAGTTTTAATTATCTTTTGGTACTACAAGCAGTTCTTAATTTTCTAGCTACTATTAGTGGAGGTTAAATTTCTACATCCATTGTCTTTGCTGAAGTTAAAACATCTTGAAGCAAAAGAAAATACATTTTCTAGCAAAGAAGGATGCCTGCCTGGCCAAGGTTGTTTAGCACAATGATTTTTGCACATACACTTCTTTCTTGTTAAAAGAAAAAAAATATTATCATACATACTGCATGGAGAGTTTTTTTTTTTGTCCAGGGAAACAGTTGTATCATCCTTCATCTTTTGCTCTGAACATGATACAGTCGTGCATATATGTCTTCTTTGTCACAGTTTGTTTAATATAAAGAGCACAAAATATGTTAGTATTAAATAGGAAAACAAGAAAAAGGAAGAAATGCCGTATCATTGCACCAAAAATGATGAGGGCTTTGAGTTCAAATATCTTGAAGTAGAAGCAGAAGTGCATATGTTTTCAAGCAGGGTTGTGAATGTGATAATGGTCCAGTTATAACTCGTGGTTGTGATTTTATATTTTTACATAGCGTTTCATCTTAGTCAGATAGAAGCTCTTCGGTTGTTCATACTCTTTTGTCAAATATATATACTTTTCAGTTGAACTTTTTTTCTTTAAGAATAAGTACTTTTCCATTGAACTTATTACACGCTAAATTTTATTTTTGATATTAACATATTAACATTTCTTTTTCTGCAGGTGATGATGTGCCACTCTCAGTATTTAGCTTGACTGATGGGGAGGAGTGGGACAAATTCAGGAATATAGACATGGATAAGGAGGTTATTATGTTTTCCTGTTTCCGTAAAGTGTATTTACTTCCTAAAAACCTGGCAACATTTACTTCGAGTAGTTTTATTAAAAACGATGACTTCTTTCGATGCTGTGTATTTTCATCCCCTTCTCTTTTGATAAGCATGCATTCTTTCCTTTGGTTTTCCTGGCGAATGATTTCCTTAGGACGATTTAGCGATATGAATAGCCTGCTGTTACTTCATAGTTAAATTGAACTACTTATTAAAGTATAGTTCATTATTGATTAATAATTTTACTATATGAAATTCATGATTAACTCTTGATGTAGTATGTCTTCACCCCTCTGTTTCAAAAGTTTGCATTTTTATTTAATTCAATGTAGTGACGTTGCCTCTCTGTCCTTCTAGGGTAGGGGTAAGGCTGCGTACATCTCACCCTCCCCAGACCCCATTTGTGGGAAAATACTGGGCTTGTTGTTGTTGTTGTTGTCAACTTAGTGACACTCTTTCTTGGAATTTGACTTGTGATGTTGCAAAATTGTCTTATGGTCTTCTATATGCTCTTATTTGGTTAGGCTACCATAATGGATGCTCTTGAAGGCAAAACATCGAAGCAAAAAAATTCTGTGGATAATGATAAGGTTACGGTGTTGACTGCGTGGCATAGAGTGGATTGTCGAACAAGAGAGGCACTTCGACGTAACTTTCTCCCTGAATTAGTCAGCAGCTATGAGGTATTATTCCTGAGAATTATTGGGCCCCTTGTCTTCAATTTGTTCTTCTGTATGCGTTGTTCTTATGCAAATGTGATTCAGCTATTGCATCTGTTATTGTTCTGAAGGTGTTGCAGCAAACACCGACTTGATATATATTAAGGTTCTGATAGAAGTTTAAGCTTGTTGAGCCTCCAAGGGAGGTGGTCAGTGACTGCTGAGTTGAAGTGACAACCTTGTGAACCCATATTGGATTTCCAGTAGAGCCGGCAATGAACTCGTCTCATCTATCTAAGTTCATGGGGAGAGTTACCTCATACTTGTGCCGGTAGGAGGTAGCAGGTACTCCACGGATAGTTGAGGGTGCATGCTGGCCTGAACACCATTGTTATTAAAAAAGATAATTTAAGCTTGTTCCGCGGGCTAATTGGTTTACCTTGGGATTACTGGATCTGCAAAATAATCTACATGCTCACGTGAAACAACTTAGATGTCTGCTCCTTCGTACTCGAGTTGGATATTAGTGTAATAAGAAGAAATAACATGGATTTTCTTTTAGGCTTGGCTATAAACTATAGTTTGGGTGTGGGGAATGGGTCCATACTTGCTGTAGCATTAGGAGTGGGCCAAGCCAAGCTATGTACATTTGTTATGTACAACGGTTTTCCTTATGGAATCATCTAGGTGGCTGCTATCCTTTCTTGCCCTGTTTCCTTTTCCCTTTCATGTCTTTTATTTAGTCTAGATCTTTTTGCTCTTATAATTTGTGGGATTAACTCTTAAATAACCTTACCCCCGGCGGTATTTCTGATAGTCCATAGGATTTGATTTTTACATTTTCATTGTTTTACGCTGCCTCTCTAACCATTTTCTCTTCCCTTCTTTTGTTTCTGTTGTTAACAAGAGGTTTTGGATATTTTACTGTAGCAATGTGTCCGAGCATTTGTGGAGAGTGGTGATAGAGAGGTGCTTGTGCTACAGGTTCAAGACCCCTTCCATCGGTTATTGCTGCATGGTGTTTGTGAGGTATGCTTTGTGGAGCAATAATGTTTACATTTCCTCGTTGCAGCACTACGTCATATATGTTATAATAACATTGAGCTGCTTCAACTTCGGATCTGATGTGAGCGTTGAACTTGGGAATTTGGAATGGCTGTAGAACAGCGCCTCTAGATGTTCAAAGTTGTATTGTTAAGTAAGATGAAAACTATCTGCATAGTGTCAGGATACGTGGCCTTTACATTCAAGAGAATGCACATATGACGCTAATCTGATATGTGATACGTGGACTGATCTTTTATGGTCATCTTATGACTGCTTGCTTTGTTTTAACAGTTCTACAACCTGGTCTCCATAACAACCTCGCAGACAGAAGGCAACAAGGCTGTGAGAGTGACTAAGATAAAGAAGAAGAAGAAGGCAGGTTCAGCTGATCTTCCAAACATTACACTGTGCAACTTTCTGAAGATGGCAAAAGAAGGGTTCTGGTGATTCATTTCGCCAGGATCTAGCCCTTGTATCATTACCGTGTTGTGCATTATCTTACTTTTTACTCATTTAACATCAAATATGGTTGTTCCCTTGGTAATTCCGACGACTGTACTAATAAATTAATGACTTGAATTGTGAGTGCTTCGTGTTTGGAAATGTCTTATTTCTAGGGGCACCTGTCTACGGATGGTTGTAAGGGGAATCTAAATTGCTTTGTATATATTGCAGAAATAAACATACCTTGTGATTATTACTGGATTTCTTCCTTCTCTGCTCTGTACATTTTTCTCAGATCTCAAGGGTCCGATATTGCGGAGGAAACAAAAATTTCTGCATCGCCTAGTAGAATCCTATTAGATAGTTTACTGTGGCGAACGACTTATAGAACATCGATGTGTGGAACTTAGTAGGAACCATATATCTTTGGCGTTTCAGTTCTGGATAGAATAACATGGTGGATTTCTTGTACTTGAGAGTTGGTATTGGCCAAGTAAAAGAACTAGTATAAAGAAGATAGCCTGTTAATGTACCAGACCATGTCCCCCCCCTCCCCCC
>MCJB01000281.1:57617-68047 GCA_002018475.1 Nicotiana obtusifolia | reverse complement strand
ATCAATCCGAGAACAGCCATAGGGAAGTTATTCTCTTTAGTTGCCTCTTTAGTTGTTCGTGTGTAAGCAAATTTTATCCCTACCTTGAGAAGGTGGAGAGGAGAGTAATAAACAAAAACAACGTTAAGATAATAAGAAATTGAAAACAACAAGTAATGACAGAGATTTACGAATAAAAAAATACAAGACTATTACTAATACTACTTATTACTTCTCCACCTTCACGCCTTCCTATCAAGGATAATGCCTCGGTAAGCTGAAGCAGCATTATGTCCTGCCTAATCACCTCGCGCACTCTACTTCTCCTCAAACCCACCAAGGCCAACCTCTCACATTTCGTTACTGGGGCATCTGTGCCTCACAGCTTTACATGCCCGGACCATATAAGCTTCGCTTCCCGCTCACATTTCCTTGATTTGGAAAGTCCATGTGACTTGGTTGACTACGAGCTAGGAATCACATTGTAATTTTAACCGTATTGCCCCATACTTGAGCGCTAGTCTCAAACCTGCAATGACGGGCTCATACTCGACCTCGTTGTTAGTTATATCCGGGCACCTTATGGACTAACGAATTATCTCGCCTGTTGGGACTTTGAGTACGAGTCCCAGTCCGGACCCCGATGCGTGTATAGGACCCAGAGGTCTTGTGTTTAGGGGAACGACTTCCCTTTCGACTTCAAGCATTATTTTTGCGCTGAAGTCGGCGACGAAGTCAGCGAGCACTTGTGACTTTATCACAGTTCGTGGCAAGTATGTGATATTGTGCTCGCTTAGCTCGATGGCCCATTTGGCCAGCCTTCTCGATAGCTCGGGTTTATGTAAAATGCTTCTTAGGGGGAAAGTTGTGACGACCGTGATGGGGTGACATTGGAAATATGGTCTAAGCTTCCGTGAAGCTACGACTAAGGCCAAAGCCAGTTTCTCGAGGTGCAAGTACCTCGTCTCGGCGTCGACTAGTGTTGCTAATGTAATTGATGGGAGATTGCGTACCTTTGTTTTCTTGAATTAGGACTGCGGTTACAGCTACCTCGGATACAGCTAGATAAACAAGGAGACGCTCCCCTAACTCTGGTTTTGAAAGTAAGGGCGGCGATGACAAGTATGCCTTTAGTTCCCTCAGAGGCTGGACGCACTCCGAAGTCCATTAGAGGCTGTTATCTTTCTTAAGCACGCCAAAGAATTTATGGCACCTATCCGACGACCGCGAGATGAACCTTGATAGGGCGGCGATGTGACCAGTCAACCTTTGGACCTGTTTTTTGGTGGCCACGAGTTCGGGTATCCCCTCGATGGCTTTGATTTGGTCAGGGTTGACCATGATCCTGCATTGTGATACCAGAAAACCTAGGAACTTTCCTGAGGCTATGCCGAACGCACACTTCTCCGGGTTCTCTTTCAGATGGTCGATGTGATTTTCTCCCTTTTTGGACCTGACTAGCATGTCGTTTGTATATACTTCCATTAGTTTACTGAGCTGATCCTTGAACATACTTGTCATCAACCTTTGATATGTCACCCCGACGTTCTTTAGTCCGAAGGGCATGGCCCTATAGCAGTACGTTCCTTGGTAGGTGATGAACGTTGTTTTTTCCTGATCTTTCTTTTCCATGAGGATCTGATTATAGCCTGAGTAAGCGTCCAATAAGCTTAATAGCTCATGCCCGGCCGTTGCGCCAATGAGTTGGTCGATGTGAGGCAGTGGGAACGAATCCTTTGGGCATGCTTTGTTCAAGTCTGTGAAGTCCATGCATATCCGCCATTTCCCATTCTTCTTTTTAACCATTACTACGTTGGGGACCCACTTAGGGTACTTCGACTCCCTGATGGAACCATTTTCTAACAGTTTTTCCACCTCCTTGTGCAGTGCGTCATTGATTGCGGAGTTGAATTTACGCCTGACCCGCCTCACTGGGGGATGGAAGGGGTCGACGTTTAATTTGTGCGTGGCGATTTCCTTTGGGATACTGGCATATCTGCATGGCTGAAAGCAAACAATCTGCGTTAGCTTTTAAGAATTGATTGAATTTACCAGGTTCCTGAAGTTTGCAACCGATATAGGCCTTCTTGCTATGGTCATTGGGATCTAATTGAACGGGGTCGACGTCTTCTATGGTCGATCCTACGGCTTCGACTATGTCGGGATCTTTGATGCCTTCCCCCGTCTCGTCATGCCCCAACCTCGACCCTGCTGATTGCTATGCCTCTTTTTCATTGTCCTTCCTTTGTTGGGTGGCCGTGCTGTATAATGCAATGTGGTAGCATTCCCGAGACGTACACCGGCTCTCCCTGTATGCTGAATATTTCCCATGGAGTTGAGAATTTGACGACTTGGTATAAGCTGGAGGGGACGACCTTCATGGAGTGTATCCATAATCGTCCTACTATGGCGTTGTACGCGGTGTCTTGGTCCATGATGTGGAATGTTGTTTCTAGAGTCACGCTGCCGGCCAAAACGGCGGAGTTTAATTTCCCCGGACATCCGTTCAACTACATGCTTAAAACCAGTTAGCGTGATGCAGCACGGTACTATCTTATCCTCGAGTTTCATTTGGGTAAGTACTATTGGATGGATAATGCACACGCCGCTCCCGTCATCTATCATAATGCATTTAACATCAGTATCTAAAATTCGTAGAGTAATAACAAGGGCATCATTATGAGGAAAAGCTAAACCGTCGGCATCCGGCTTGTCAAAGATGATATTTTCTTCGAATTCATCATACCATTCGCGGGTGATAGATCGCTTGAGGTTGTGGGTAGTGGTGAACTTCACGTTGTTGATAGAGGCGTCGTCGCCACCACCGATGATCATGTTGATGGTACGAGCTGGTGAGGGTGGCTTAGGGGCCCTTGATGTTCGCGTCGTCTGGTGAAATTGGTTCTTCCCCTATCACTTAGCAGCTCTTTAAGATATCCTTGTCGTAACATGTTCACGACTTCCTGCCTCAGGACGATGCAGTCTTCAGTCTTGTGCCGTCGTTCCTGGTAGAACTCACAGAGGGCGTCAAAATTTTTGGTGTTAGGATCCGATCTCATCTTTGGCGGCCACTTCACTTTTGGCCCGAGCTTCTCCAGGGCATAGACTATCTCTGTAGGTGACACATAAAATTGTGAGCAGATAATAGGAGGCATACCTCTGTAGTTCCGATGAATTCCCGTCCTTGGTTTGGATGGACCTTCTTCGTAGCGGGGGGAGGGGGCAACGACCGTTCTGATATATGGTTGGTGCCGTTCCTTGTTAGGTCGCGGAATTGGATGATCTCTTCTGGCATTGTCTCTTCCATCCTTTCTTGATTCGGCTTGTACTGAGGTTAGTCGGTGGGTTGGTCCGTTGAGGTCGTCCTCATCTGCACGGACCTCGGCACAATGAGCATTGTGGATTTCATCCCAAGTGGTTGGGGGGTACTTCATCAACCGACCCAACAGTTTTCTCGTTGCTCTTGAACCATCCCTACTCAACCCGTTCTGTAAAGCTGCGACTGCCATCTCTTCGGACACGTTTGGCAAAGTCATCCTTACTCGGTTGAACCAGGCGAGGAAGTCCCTCAGCCCCTCTCCCAGAGATTGTTTAATAGCAAATATGTCGTTCGCTCTCGCCCCGTCCTTCTTGGCTCCGGCATGGGCTATTACGAACTTGTTGGTCATTTCTTCAAAGGTTTTTATGGAGCGTGCTGGTAGCTGCGAGTCCCAGGTTAATGCCCCTCCTGTGAGGGGTTTGTCGAACTTCTTCAACAAGATGGAAGACGCTTGTTCTTTCGCGAGGTTGTTGCCTTTTACGGCGGTGATGTAATGAGTCACATGATCTTCAGGGTCGGTTTTGCCGTCATATATCTTGAGGTAGGGCGGCATTTTAAAGGTTTTTGGTATAGCATGTGGGGCTGCATCATCATTGTATGGTTGTTCGATGAACCGGCCAGCATCCCTCTTCCGCAACAACTTAGGGGCGCCTGGTATTTTATCTACCCTTACTTGGTGTTCTTTCATTTGATCTTGGAGCGCCTTGTTTTCATTCTCCATATCTTCCATTCTTTTTAGAATGGCTGCAAGGGCGTTGTCACTGCACTATCATTGACATTGTGAGTAATACCTGTTGTTGGAGGAAAAAGCTGGTTGCACTGCTTGTCCGCTTGTTGTATCGTGCAAGTCCTTGCGTTTTCTGTAGTCGTGTCCCAAGCGGGCTTATTGAGGATGCTAGTTAGTGTGTCAGTTAGCCACGCCTCGAGGAGCTTTTTTATAGCTGGGGGCGTCTCTTCTTCCACAAACGTGGAGGCTCCCTTACCACAAGATTTGTTATGCTGCAGTGAGAGGGCGGTGACCCATATCGTCTAGGGGAAGCACTAGGCGTCACGCCCTCGTTTGCTGTTTCACAGCTTTCGTTGATGAAGTTCATGAGGTTGGTTGGGAGGTTACTTGTAATTCTTGTCCTTTCTTCTCGGTTACCTGCCATGTTAGGGTTTGTGTACACAAAGAAAGGAGATCTTGTTATTTTTTTTTTACGTTACTGACCCGTACTAGTTGTAGATATAGAAGAAACTAAAAGTTTAACTAAGAAATCCCCACAGACGGCGCCAAATTGTTTGACCAAAAATACAAATTTTTGTTCAAATAATTAAATTTATATAAACAAAGGTTAATCCTAGTTAATAATAATATTCTTAGATTTTAATATTAGAAAAAGTAATTAACAGGTGTTCATGCGGACAGTAAAGGCACCACGTGATAAATGCTCTGAAAAACCAAGAACAGTGGTGTAGCATATAATATTCGTTAGGGAATAACAAATGTCATTTAAGTAGATAAAGGGAATGATTCGATCAATAAAAGATGGAATAAATGAACCTTCCATCTGACAATGATTGAAAAACAAATCCTTGAATAATCGAGGATGTCTCGGATTTGATGGTAAAGTGCAAATAAGAATTTCAGTGAAAAGTAGATCGTTGTATCGAGTGGAGACTTAATCTTTTTTGTCAAAGTGCTTTTCTTACAAAAAATTAATATATCCTTGTATCATTATTTCTTCTTCTATTTATAGGGGACATACTTCCAAGAAACCCTAAAAATACAAGTGCAGATAATAGGAATATTCTTTTTAATATCCTATCTTGAAAACTAGCTGTTTCTGCCCTATTGAACGTACTCAACCTCGACCTCAATCCTCGTTGACACTTTGACTACGATTTTCGTCGACTCTTCGACCGCGGGCCATGCGTCTACTCGGACCGTCTTAACAAGTGACAGCTTAAAGATTTTTCCCGTAATGCTATCTCGTCCTGAATATACTAAAGGCGAATTTTGACCCCCATACAAGAATAACAGGGAGGAGTATTTGAAGGACATGTTTACAGGTATAGGACTTGTAACGACGACAAAAGTTGATCCAAGATAAAGTGCCAACCAAATCAAGGTACAAAGTAGTGGGTTGAAGTGGGGTTTTAAGATAAACAGAGGAAAGTGGATACAAATTGGTGGAGTTGTCTTTATTGATGGGGACAACATGTGAAGAGACAGTTCAAATCTATGAGCGGAGGGAGAACGAGGAAGAATGAATAAGAGAGAGAGAGATTTGGACCTTAGGAGTGTGCATGGCTGCTGTTAGTGTAGCTATTACTTACGATTGGCAAGCTGATCCAACTTATTTACTACTCCTACAAGTTAGAATAGTACAAAACTTTTTTTCTCGGGAAAAAGCGCTCCTAATTTTTTTCAGGGCTCAAACTCCAAATCTTTAATTAATAGATCTTATTTGTCTCATTACAATCCTCGATGAAAATTAGTATACAAAAGTAGGTTTAAAGAAATATTTATACAAAGGCAGGTACCTGCCTTTTTTTGTTACAAGACAACTTTTTCTTTTTTCATATGCCAACTCATTCTAAAGGATTAATAAATACGGTCAATATCCACATGCAATATTTGTATCAATAAATTGCATAATGAAGCTTTTCTTCTTCTTCTTCTTCTTCTGTTATGACTTTTCTATGTAAGCAAACGAATGATCTAAGACCTTGTAACGAAATGAATTTTTCAAGAGGCGACTTCCAGGCCTTATCTTTAAAATAAAAATTGAAAAAGTTTTTCTTTAAGGATGGAGGGGAAGGGAAAATGCAGGGAAGAGATCACAAGGTGAAAATTCGAAACCCTATCACAAGGAAAAAGTTCAGATAATCAACTATATGAGCTACTAGGATTTCTCACTTCCCGGCCTTATCTTGTCACACGCTGAGTGTTGTTTAGAATTCCAACTGACAAGCACATAATGGGGCTTTTTTCCCTTTCTTTCTTGGTTGACTTTTAAAATTAACTATTTGTGGACTTTTATTGATTTCAAATAAAGTATTTGGAAGGGGACAATTTTATCAACGGATTAGTTAAAGACTTTCGCAGGTGGTACTTGGCAGCAATTAAAAATTGAATGGTAGCATTTTCTCAGCTAGATTAATTGTCTCTCATCTTTATATTTCAAATTATGAATTACGTACATTAAACACACATAAATTTTATATTCAAACCCGATACATGTATACCAACCCAATGAATACTTAACTTGTATCATTCTCTTGATATAAACATGTACTACCATAGTTACTTAACATGTAATCATGTATTATATACTTGTATACTTTACTGTAAATATATAGTACAATACCTATATTGTTCTTTGGCATTTCTGTTCTCGAAAGAATAACATGGTGCATAGGGAAGTTATTCTCTTTAGTCGTCTCTTTCTCTTTTCGTGTGACAACAATAACAAGCCCGGCGTAATTTTACAAGTGAAGTCTGTGGAGAGTAGTATGTACGCAAATCTTATTCTCACAAATGAAGTCTGTGGAAGGTAGTGTGTATGTGAATCTTACCCCTACCTTGAGAAAGTAGAGAAGAATAACAGGCAGTAATAACAACAAGATAATAAGAAACCGAAATGAAAGAAACAACAAGTAATAGAAATCTACGAATAAGAAAATAAAAGATTAACACTAATGCTACTGGAACTGAAAAGAAAAGAAAAGCACTCGACTACTTATTAACTCTCTACCCTAATTCTCGACCTCCACACCCTCTTATCAAGGGTCATATCCTCGATAAGCTTAAGCAGCACAATATCTTCCTAATCACGTCGCTCCAATACTTCTTAGGCTTGTCTCTACTGCTCCTCTGACCCACCAAGGCTAACCTTTCATACCTCCTCATTGGACATCTGCGTCTCACCGCTTTACATGCCCAGACCATTTAAGCCTCGTTTCCCATATCTTGTCTCCACTGGGGCCACTCCCACTTTGTTCTGCATAACTTCATTCCTTATAAATAGTTGAAAAATATAATAAGTAGCTATTTGTTTGTCTTGTTTTAAGCTTACTTTTATTTTGGCAAGTGAGTAGGAATCCGCAACAACTATTTAATGACCCTACAGGTCATTTTGAGCATTGGCATTCCGTTCAACTATTTGGAGTCTTGATTAGCTTCGTATGATGTATTATGATGTGTATCATCGGTTTTAATTTTCAGGTGTTTCAGAATTAGTTTGGAAGAATAAATTTCGTGTTTGAAGCTTTAAGTTGGAAGAGCTGACCAAGTTTGACTTTTTAGTATTTGACCTCGGTTCGGAGTTTTGATGGTTTCGTTAGGTCCGATAGTGATTTTGAACTCGGGCGTATGCCCCGATTTGCATTTGGATATTTCTAGAAGGTTTCGGCACTAATTGGCGAAAGTTGAAAATTTGAAGGTTTGGAATGTTCATAAGTTTGACTGAGAATTGACTTTGATTATATCGGGTTCGAATTGTTATTCCGAGAGCTGGAATAAGTTCATTATGTCATTGGGACTTGTATGCAAAATTTAAGTTTATTCCGGGTTGATTTGATATGTTTCGGCATGAGTTTTGGAAGTTGAAAGTTCAAAAGTTCATTAAGTTCGATTTGGAGTGTGATTCATGGTTTTGATGTTGCTATGCATGATTTGAGGCCTCGAGTAGGTCCGTGTTATGTTTCGGTACTTGTTAGTATGTTCGAATGGGGTCCCGAGGGGCTCGGGTGAGTTTCAGATTATTTCCATATTCTTTGGTACTGCTGATTTATGGTGTATCAGGCTTTATTCGTGATCACGAAGATTGGGTCGTGATTGCGTAGTGTATTATGGGAGCTGGCCTTTTTCCTTCTTCGCGTTCGGGACTGTCCTATCGCGTTCGCGTACCTTTAAAGGCCTGAGCATCGCGATCGCATTGGTCAGCCCGCGTTCGCGTAAAGTTGAGTTGAGAAGCTGGGGGCTGGAAATTTCTTCTTCGCTTTCACATTTGTTTTGTTGCGATTGCGTAGTGTAGGTGCATGTGGTCATCGCATTCTCATGGGAAGTTTAGCGAACGCGTAGGGTATTTTTGGGGGCTGCTAAGTTGTTCTTCGCGATCGCGAAGAATGTCCCGCGATCACGTAGGTTATTTCTGTCCAGTGATTATAAGTACTCTATTTTCGAGGGTTTCGGCCATTTTAGCATATTTGGAGTTATGGTACTCGGATTGAGACGATTTTTGAGGTGATTTCACTATATGGATTGGGGTAAGTGTTCTCTACTCGATTTTGATTATATTTCATGAATCTATCCTCGTTTGGGTATTTTGTTGATGATTACAAAAGAGAAATAGAGCGTGTTTGCCTAAAATTTCATAAAGTGAATTTTCGAGTTTTGAGCATCGATTTAGAGTCGAATTTGAGTGAAACTAGTACAGTTGGACTCATAATTGAATGGGTTGTCGGATTTATGAGTTTTGTCGGGTTCCGAGGTGCGGGCCCGGGTTTGACGTTTGGTTGACTTTGGACTTTTGATTAAAGATTCGATCTTTATCGATTGGGTTTGTTTCCTTAGGCATTATTTGATGTATTTGAGTTGTTTTTGGTTAGTTTCGAGCCGTTCGAAGGTTGATGCAAGCGGGATGGCATTTCTAGAGTTTTGTTTGGCTTGCTCGGTAATGGATTTGGCTTGTTCGAGGTAAGTAACACTTCTAAACTTGGTGCTGAGGATATGAACCCCTGAATATACGTGTTATGTGTTTGGTGTTGAGGTGACGCACATGCTAGGTAACGGGCATGTGGGCGTGCACCATGTGAATTATGACTCGATTGATTCCGTGGTATTGTTTTTTTTTTTTTTAAATCTAGGCTGTCTGCCTAGTGTAGATTTTCATATATATAAACAAAAAATACAGAGATGGAAGGGGACATAAACTTGACCTCCATATAGGAAAATGTGTACATTTTGATCATCCACATTTGATGATTAAATGCACCTAAGTAACTAGGGGGGTTAGACCTATAGTGATGTTATGACTTTCTATCTTATAGTATCGATAGCCAGTCATATTTACAAAAACAATGGGTAGTGAGTGTAGGTCAACTATACAAAAGGTACATGTATTCCTACTTCTACTGAGTGCGTGTTCCTTCTAATATAAAAGATTCTGCCTTTAACAAAAAGTTGGGTTATTCTAAGGAGCGTACTATATGACAACAAAAAGTATTCTTCAATTTTGCTTTGACTTTTGAAAGGAAAGCATAATTGAAGATAATGTGCCCTGTTGTCTGCTGCTGCTAATCATTCTCTGCTTCATGTGATTGCCCTGTTGACATTGGTTCATCTTTAAGCTTTGAACTTGTGAATGGTGTCTATTCTAATTATTGTCCTTGTTTATGTCACTGATGCCCTTGATGTCATTGCTGCTGATGTTTTTGTTTCTTGAGTAAGTGTAAGTCTGCTTGATTTCTGCCATTTGTGGGTGTTGTGTAGATATCTGTTGTGCTTCTCCATTGTCCTGCTCTATCTTATCATCCTCATACAATTCTCTTGTTGCATAAGGTTGATCCAGAATATACTCTCTATACAATTTTATCACACCTCCAGGTTGAGCATGATAACATGCTAATACCACTGGATAGTATTCTAATATCATATAGATAGTATTATCCTCAAATGTAAACTCAGGAAGAATCGGAAACTTCTGAAATTTTCTTAGCTTTACTGAAATTTCTCCTTTTGAGTTCATATGTTGTTGATTGACTCTGTTAACTATTGGTGTTGTTGGGGAGACCAATGTGTCGCTTTTTCTGCTATTGTTGCACTTGTATTCTATGCTGAAATTGATGCTACAACTAGTGCTGCACAAGGTTGCTCTGTTGAGAAGACTGGGATAGTCTCTGAGTATGCTTTCCTGTGTGTGTGATGATATTATGCTGGTGTGTGTCCTTCTTCTCAATTGTGACATTCTGGCTTCTTTGAGTGTCCTGCTGCTGCTGATAATAGCTCTGATGATGCTGCTGGAACAAAGAATGTTGCTATATGCTGCTGACTGAAGTATCGCACCTCTTCTTGGACTCACTCGAAAAGTATATGATTTCAATCTAGCAGTAGTCGACCAAATCAGAGCATGCTTCCTTCTTGGTT
>MCJB01000281.1:12639-57597 GCA_002018475.1 Nicotiana obtusifolia | reverse complement strand
CTTGGTTTCACTCTTGGTTCTATGCTTGTTCCTAACTTCTCCTCTCTTCCAGTGGAATGAGTACATTGTACTAATACCACCAGGTGGAAGTTCGTCGAAGAATAGGGCATAGATACAGTTTCGTTACCTGCAAAAAAGAAAACTATGTTAGTGTCAAAAAGTGTCGCCATGCTCTCCTCCCCCAGGATTCGAGCATGATGACCAGCTAAGCATTTCCTTGTGCTCTCCCATTTGTGTAGTGAATTATGTCCTCTATACTCCTCAAGTTCTCGATTGCCATAGTCCACTGTTCTGCTTTGTATTTCATTGGTGCAACCTTGATTTAGACTATCAATCTTCCAAGCTAGAAACAGGAATTTTGATGTAGTCTTTGTGGCCTCAAGAAACTGACTCCATGTGGTATTGGAAAAGTGCAGCACATCTACTCCTCGCTGGTATTGATTTTTCCAGGAAACTGCCCAGATTATCACTATCTGTAAAAGGTGACATTTTATAGTATCAAGTTGGCCTAACCAAGAATTCACTGATTTAGCTTCCTCAGTAATACAGTATCTCAGCTCCTGAAAAAATTGTCTTCGACAAAATCTATCTGTAGTACTTTGATAAAAACTCAACCTCACAACAATAAGGTTATGTGTCCTTGTGTTCCATGTATTTGAGCATGAAATGATCGATTCTTTGATCCATTTTTGTATGTTGTCAAGAGATAAAGTATTCTGAAGCATCGCACATCTCAATCGAACAATACATGGTCTCAATCTAGTAGCAATCGACCAGGTCACAGTGTGTTTCCTCTTTGGTTTCCTCCTTGGTTCTATGCTTGTTCCTATCTTCTCCTCCCTCCTAGTGGAATGAGTACATTGTACTAATACCACCAGGTGGAAGTTCGTCGAAGAATAGGGCATAGATACAGTTTCATTCCCTGCAAAAAAGAAAACTATGTTAGTGTCCAAAAGTGTCGCCATGCTCTCCTCCCACAGGATTCGAGCATGATGACCAGTTAAGCATTTTCCTGTGTCCTTCCATTTGTGTGATGACTGTTGCAAGAGTTGGTTACTGCTATTATGAAGGCAGCTTCTTCTGGCAACTTTGGCTTTCTTGGTGTGATCTGCTTCAACTGATTCCTGCCAATTGCATTGCTGTTGGTGCTCAGTTGTGTATTCTTTGCTGAGTCCACTGGTCCTTCCCTGCTGCTGCTATCTTTTCCTGACTGAACAGGTTGATGCTTTCTATCATTTGCTCTGATTGTTCTGCTTTGTTTCCTCCACCTTATGTTTTGATGTTCTGTGCCATCCAGTGTCTTGCTGGTGTTGTTGTTTTACTGTTGTTTATGCTGTTTTTGTTTGATTGAGGCAACCATGACTTGCTTAGTGTATAAGTGTGTTGCTGCTGTCTGATTGGTGCTCAAAAATGGTCCTTGTGTTGCTGCTGATTTTTTGCATTTTCCTCTGCAGCTGCTGTTTGAGTGTCAGTTGAGTGGCTGCTGCTGTGAACTGCTTCTGATGTTCCTGTTTCATGTATTGCAGTCGATATCCATGGTGATTGTTTTTTCCTGAGTTCACTGTTTCTTGACTGCTGCTCCATCTTTTTCTTTGGTACTCGGAGGTGTCTAGTATGTTGCTGGTATTGATGATCTGTTGATGACTATGGTAATTCTTCTGTTCCTGTTGGACTGTGTCTGCTTGTTCCTCCTGCATTTGCTGCTTTAGTCTAACTTGAGTTGCTGTTGCAGGCAGCTTTGTGTTCCAGTGACCCTGCACATAGACAAACTTAGTAAGTCCGTGGTATTGTGTAGTGACCTAATCTTATTTCTATTCATGAAATTTCTACGTGCTAGAGTAATTGAGCTGTGATCCATGTTGAAAACCATGTTTTAGGATATATGCTTATCTTGTTAGGACCCACTGAGTTCATTTCTGCTGTTTAGTTATTTGCTTGAATTGCAATTACATACTCAGTCATACCCATTCATTGCATATCATATCTCAGTCACTGTTATCATTTGTCTCACATTATAATATCATTGTTTGGGCTAATTGGCATGAGATTGGTGAGGCCGAGAGACTGGAGAGATTGATGACTGAGTGAGGCCGAGGGCCTGATCGTGAGGATGTTTATGGGATGGGGCTGCACACTGCAGCATGCTTTATTGATTCATGCGATGATTGGCTAATATTAGCGCTTGGGCAAGATCCGCCCTTTCGGAATCTGACTTACCAGTAGTAAGCGCAGGTACCTACTGAGTGCGAGTGTCGAGCGATTGTGAGGACTCAATGACTGAGTAACTAAGTGTTGGGAGGATTGAGTGAATTGATGCTCCGAGAGTATGCATATGATTTTATCACTGTGTTGCATTACAGTTGGCATGCATAACTGACATGTAGGCATATAGATGTACATTCCTCATGCCATCTGATAATGAATCATCTTATTTGTTGTTGAAAGTTTTTGGGAAAAATCACAGTTTTCTGATATAGTCACATTTTGGTAATTTCGGTGAAAGATTTGGATTTTTACTGTTATACCTGAAAAACATGCCTATTTTCCCTAACTATGAACGAGCTTAGAATCATATCTTTGAGTTATTACTTGTATTGCTTTATTTATATTGTTACGAGTTGTTCCTGACTGTCGGTGTTGGATTCTGACCGTTGTCCAAGCTCCTCACCGCTTTTAACCTACCGTTAGGTTTGTTACTTATTGAGTACATGGGGTCGGTTGTACTCATAGTACACTTCTGTACCTTGCGTACAGATTTTGGATGCTGATGTTGCTGTTTATGACAGGAGCTGGCATTGAAGATATACTTGCGTTTCGGTCATAGCTGACTCTTGTTCTTGGTAGCTTTAGAATTATTAATCTGTCATGTATATTTCAAACAGATGATGTATTTATTTTCATACCATCTTCGTAAATTCTAAAGTGGGTTGGGTTAGGTGACTAAAAATAAAACTTGACGAAGTAGTGTCAAAATGAGATCAAATAATCCAAGTTAATTACTATGGTCGCAGTCGCCGCTAAAGGTTCACTCTGCACAGTCAATGAAGAAAGAATAAAAAAGAAAGGTTGGCAAATGCAGTTTAATCTTTTGTAACTTGATCGCCAAGAGCCATCCATTGACTAAGTGACCCTGCGACTGCTTTATTAACTGGTATAAAATCCTCAATATCTCGTGCTTATACCGGACCACCAATTTCTTGCTTAGACTAATCTTGTTTGTTTTGCACAATGGCCATGAAACCCGTGAAGTACTGTGTGGTAATTTCGCTCTCACTTATTTAAATTTCTTGAATGGTTTTTTCATTGTTTTATTTTAAAAAGCCAAATGGTTGTTGAACTCAGGTGGATGCGTTCACTGACGCAGCATTCAAAGGGAACCCAGCAGCGGTTTGCTTACTAGAAGAAGACAAGGATGACAAATGGTTACAGTCCGTTGCTACTGAGTTCAATATATCTGAAACTTGTTATCTCACTTCACTTACCCAATCCAATGAACCCACAAAGGCTAACCCCAGATTTGGCCTTCGTTGGTTCACTCCTGTTCATGAGGTCAGCCTCCTGTTTCAAATTCTTCTGGTCTTCATTTTCTCAATTTTCAAACCACTGTTACTCAATTTAACCACCCAAAACTAATTTTAAGTTATCCAGTTTTAATTTTATTCTGCTGTCTAATTGAACACTTTGTTCGGGATTGAGGTGGCGGCGGTTGTAGGATTGCATATAGATGTTCGTAACACGCAGCGAAAGATAATAATAATGCTAGTCAGATTTTTACGTGTTTAAAATTTATTTACATGTCAAAGATCGGATCTGAGACGTATTTGGTGAAAAGAGTCTCGTTTCAAAATTCTTCGATAGTACGAAAACTCTATGCGTATCCACACTGAGACCGATCCTTGCTGTCAATTCTTTGATCAATGAAACACGCGAACAAATTAAATGAAATTTGTATGCTGAAATTTCTCTAAATCTAGCCAACAACACGACAAGAAAACTAATTTTCTTTGCCAAGACTATCTCTTGGTGCAGTTCCTCCGAAGAATTACTGTTGGTCACGTTATTTGGGTGATCAATATGTATATAAATACATATCACCAACTTTTTTCTTTAGGTTATGGAAAAGACTAAGGCGGCAATGTTGAGATCAGTTCCTTAATTGGACTTTTCAATGATTTTATATTTAAAAAAATCATAATCCCATTCCTAATGGAATCTTAGAAGCCCGAAGCCGACAGTCCTTTTATGGACTTTGACGTGAATCCAAATTCCAATTGGATTTCACTTGGCAAAGTTTCCACCAAACTTTCTTCTTAATTAATATTTTATATAATATCTCTTATATAAAATACGGTTTAGTTATATCTATCATATATCATATATATATATATATATATCTTAACCAAGAGATAATAATTTCTATTCCAAATAGAAAATTTCAATTTGTACACACTATTAGTTGCATTTTCTGTGCTAGCAAAGAATATAATAATATTTCATTTGGACTAAGAATTTTATTTATTTGACTAATTAAATTCTTTAATTTAATTATCAAATAACAAAATAATTAATCCTTTAGCAAAGATCAGAATACTGGTTAGTGTGCGATCCAATAGGTTTAATACTAAGCCGGTAGTACATTAATCAGATCAATATACTAATCAAGGGTGGCGTCTAGCAACACTTCTTTAACGACCGGATAGAGTGAAGTATACAATTTACTCTCAAGAACCAGTAAAAGAATAAAATAGTATTTTCTTCTGCCCTTATAGCTCTGAGTCACCAAGGATATGGTTCAACTGTCAAATCTTAATAGGCGACCAACTATGTGTTCATGTCAAATATAATCGACCATTGAATGACCTCTGAAACTTTTTCCTTCTTTTATTCAATTGCCCTGGCCAAGGTCTTAGTTTAGTCGTTTATAATTCATGACAACATGGAGCTTAAACTCATTATCAAGAGTTGACAGATTCCATCTTGATTAATCACTAATTTTACAAGCATTTAATCATACTCAATATCCTTTCAACTATCGCCCTAGAGCCATAAGTGTCTAACATCAAAGCACAATAAATAACTTGTCAATTACTATGACAATCCCAGGTCAAAGGAAACCTTACGTCACATTCTTCAAGAGAATATCCTATTGACAGTTTATGGTAATTCTAACCATTAAGAATTATCCAATTAGTCGGTTCAATGTTTATATTTCAATAGGCATTATCTATCTATATAATTTAGTTAATGAGATCAACTAATCTTTATCTCATAAAAACGATCACATAAATACTGATCTAACCGGATTACTAATGTTCAAATAATCCTACGATCAAGAACAAGTTTAGATTAAATTATAAGAAACTTTACTCTCATTATCATGATCTCCATCCTGATGTCAAGTCTTAAAATTTAATCACTGGACCGTATCAGATGCCATATATTTATTTTATATCAAATAAAGTTCATAAAAATATGTTCAAATCATTATCATATATGAGATTGGATCTAGGGCATATCTACTATATCCCTAACTGTTGTGTCTTATTTAACACTAGGAAGGCAGTATGAATATTTAAAGCTAATTAGGCTACCCTCTTTGTTACTGGTTGCTCTTCTCTGGATTTGTCCTGGCGGTGAAAGTGTAAATTGAGGCAATGCTAATGAAAAGCTTGTTACTTTCCCCCATCCATTTACTGAATGGATAAATTTTGTTAATAAGAGTAATTAGACAATAAAGTTTGGAGCTCCTCTTTCTGAAAAATGAAAATTTGTTATTGAAAAACTGGGGAAAATGAAAATCCAAAAAGTCGAAAAGTATTCATCGAGGCTACATATAATGAATAAAGAGCAGCTTAGCCCGGTGGATGCCCTTCTCCACATTATGCCTGATTTACCACTTTTTGTATGTTTTCAAGTACTTCCCTATTGTAGCACAGAAATTCATTCACAAACACCTTTAACTGCTTGCAGGTAGATCTATGTGGGCATGCAACACTAGCAGCTGCACACTTTCTATTTGCCTATGGCTTGGTTAAAACTGATACTGTTGAGTTTTCAACAAAATCAGGAATTTTAACTGCTAAAAGAGTTCAAGAAGCCAAAGCTCCAAATTCTCAGGACGACTGGCCAACAGGTTACTCAATTGAATTGGACTTTCCTGTTGTAAAAGTAGCCGAGACCAATTTTGCTGATGTTCCTGCAATTTCGAAAAGCTTGAATGGTGCATCTGTGGTTGAGGTGCTTGAGACATCTAAGAGTGATCTTTTTGTACGTATTTCATCTGGTATTTCCTTTTGTATTTACACAAGTGCATAAGATAAAAATTCATGTAAAAGCAACTCATGCAAGTCTCTCTTACAAAGGTACAAACATGAAGGACAATCAAGAAAGAATTTTTGTTTCATTCTTTTGGAAAAAAAACATGTTTTCAAACTCAGGAGGAAGGGATGCTATATAAAGTTAGTAAAAATTAGCTCTTCCTAGGGAAATGAAGATAATTCATGGTGCTTTTGCAGATTCTACTCCCATCAGGGGAGGCAGTGGTGGAATGCCAACCTCAGTTTGATCAAATACAGAATATCCCTGGCAGAGGAATAATAATAACAGGACCTGCTCCACAGGGTTCTGGCTTTGATTTTTGTAGTCGCTTCTTCTGCCCAAAGTTCGGAATCAATGAGGTAATTGCTAGCACTTGAATCTACTGTGAGCATATATACTATTGTGTTCAAGCGGATCATAGTCACTGAAAAAGGTGGTACTGAATTTGCACATCCTAGAGAATTGAAGCCAGTAATATAGACAGTATTCATCTTCGTATAATGACAACTGCATATGTAAACATCTATATGTTTGTATAGCTGATGCTTCTTAGATGTCTCACCTGTTCACTTCTTGCATATATTTTTGTTTTTCTTAAAACAAAACTTTTCAGGATCCTGTTTGTGGAAGTGCTCATTGTGCCTTGGCTCCTTATTGGCTTAACAAGCTTGGCAAATGTGACTTTGTTGCTTTAGCGGTACTTCCTCTCTTCCTCCAACTTCCCTTATCCCCCTTATCAGGAACCAAATGCACTGGCTGAAATTCTTATTCATGTGCGGACGTGCATTCTGAACTACTTATACTAACCACATAGTTCTATTTGCCCTATTGATTGGTATTGTTTTGTGGTTCAGGCCTCACCTAGAGGTGGCATCGTGAACGTGCATCTAGACGCGGAGAATCAAAGGGTATTTCTGAGAGGGAAAGCTGTTGCTGTCATGGAAGGTTCTCTTCTAGTATAATGTAGCTAGGAGTGGACATGATAAATTTAATAAATTGGAGGAAGTTTGTGTTTTCTTGAATGAAAACACCACCAACATTCTAAAATCTCTAAATTGGTTTTGGTTATGTACTTCACTGTGACTCTTGGAGCATTTGTAAGTTTCCAGTGTGTTTAAACATTTACTTCTGTAGTTCTGTGCTTTGCTTTCATTAATAACATCTCCATCTTTTCAAACCATTATCTGATCTGAGAGATGGAATCTCATTACCTTAGTTGTCAATAATGAACTTCGCATACCTACAAATAGTGCACAGTTTGTACTATCATCAAAGTTGATGCAATAGATTATTTTACCTTAGGCCTCAAATTTTTGGTAAGCTACTGATAAAGAAGGAATTCAAGTCCTTTAATTACGTAACAATATTTTTCCATTGGCAGCAAAATCGGACAGAGACCTAAGCCCATGCTTTCTTTAAACAATTAAAAGGAGGTCTAAGATTATTTCTTCTTTTCCAAATCCTCTTCTTTGTTTGGATACTTGTTAAATGCGACAGAACATTTCCTGTACTTGACATCGGATCTGTTGAACCATAACATACGTTAAAGGGCTTCACCAGCGCTGTCAATTCCTTTAGCTTTATAACATGCCTGCTGGTGTTCAGCAACACCAGTGACACCAGCAGGAAGTTCGCAAAGTAATTTGGTATGAGCACATGAAAAAGCATGATTTGAGAGAATGCTAACTGAACCTTTAGCAGTAGTTAAAGCTGTTGGGATATATACTATTAACCATGGATTTTGATTTGGATATAGTATTTATTATGGAACAATTGTTTACTCAATTTTAGTAAAGTTTTAAATAGATTATATATTCGTTTGTATCCTTTACTTATATAGTAGATGATTTAGTGTATAGAGTTTAGCTTATACGCGAAAGATTAAATGATCGGTTCTTATAAGATAAAGATCATATTCACAATCTAATGATGGAATTGGACAAACCATCAGGAATGATTGTAGCACAAGATTAAACATAATTTATCTTAATTATGGGAATGCTTTAATTCCGACTTCTTGTGCTAGTACATTTTGTATGTATTGAACGGACCAAGTAGAGATACGTATTTTATACTGACTTAATAAAATAACTTCTCTATCCACTAAATGTACTTATACTCTTAATCGTGATATAATTATTATTGTATATTATTTATTGTTTTGATTTATTAAAAGACGAGATTCTTTTTTGGGTCAATATGCCTGGTAAATTGGACAATAATGTTATACATTGGCGAAGTAATAGTTAGTTGAAGGAATCCATGTCTCAGTCTAGAGATTGATGATACACCTTTATGAAAGCTTATAAGTTTTCATGTGTAAACCCTGCAGGTGGATTTTGTATCCGTCACATGAAATAAGTTAAGTGAAAGGCTAAAGGAAATAATCAATGAATAAAATTGTCAGTAATTTAATTTATTTGATTAGTATCTGAATCTTAATATGAGGAGTTAAATAAGGTTTAATGAAAAAAATTTCGAAATTGAACTGAGGAGTGCAGTTACGATTTTTTAGTGGAATAATTCATAATTTATTATGGTAGTATTAATTCGGATATTTCGAATTAAGTCCATAATAGGAAGCCTCGTTAATTAAATACTGCGGTCCCTGTTATGCTAGAATAATTAGGAATTAAGTGGAATCATATTTCTTGATGGAAAAGGACGACCAACAGGTTTAGGAAAAAGTTTTAAACCCTAAAACTTGTGGCTATATAAAGAGTTTTATTCCATAAGGAGGCTATGTTTCTTAGGAGAAACTCGCCCACACGAGTTTTTCCAATTCCGGGTATTGTTTGGGTCACACAGCAGAAGACCGTGGAACTGGAGGATGATATCGTAGATGGTTTTTGCTCATGCTTGAAGGTCTTTTCGCGATCGCCGGCACGCTTCAAGAGATAAGTATCGATTTTATGTTCGATTAAAATATGTGATTATATGTTATTTATATTACATGCAAGTGATCATGGCTATTTGCTTCCGCTGTTTATACTTGTTTTCCATCAAAAACAAGAGAATCAATCAAGATTTGGGCCATGTAAACATTTCGAGTAACATGGTTCTCAGGGAAGTACGCACAAGAGTTTTCAGTACAACCAGGACCAGGTTTTCTGAAGCAATTTGTGTAAACAAATGTTTGTACAGATCACATATAGGAATATTTTGAAGGATATATTTATAGGTAGAGGATTTGTAACGACGAGAACAGTCGATCCAAGATAAAGTGCCACCCAAATTATATGGGGTAAAAATCCGAACCTACTAGGTGGAT
Organism: Nicotiana obtusifolia; assembly: GCA_002018475.1. NCBI lineage: Eukaryota > Viridiplantae > Streptophyta > Magnoliopsida > Solanales > Solanaceae > Nicotiana > Nicotiana obtusifolia. The sequence goes on along the minus strand of MCJB01000281.1, from coordinate 48,008 downwards.
CAACAGGGGTATGACGCGTGGAAGTCTTGGCCTAGCAGGGGGTCACACACTAGAGGATATTGCGGCTGACAACGGTGCCGTCTCGGAAAGATTGGGGCCATCGTTGACCGGTTGGGCAATGGCACTGGGTCAAACGGATCTTTTCCTTTTGGCCCTGACCCTAGTGCCAACTGGACCACATATTAACCAACCCTATGACATTAATTATCCTTTAGCTCTATGTCAAGCTAGAGATGCCTTTTCAGTAGTACTTTTGTACTTGTCACTGTGTCCTTTCACAAAGATGTACTTTCTAGTTTTGTATAGATAGCTTCTGAGAGAAGCTAAGGACACATCATCATCATCGTGCTAAAACATCTAGTTTTCTCTATATCATCTCTCCAAGGAAGAACACTTGCTAATATACAAAGCTTACTGTTGTATCTTCCTAAATTCTGGTCTTGTTGGTCACTGCCATAACTTTTATCTTAGCTTTTATTCGCATTATACATAAAGGGTTTTGAATCGTTCACGATTCACTTGCTTTTAACCCCCTCCTTTTATCAAAATAACTGCTAAAAGCAGACAAACATTTTATTTTCTGCGGTAAACACAAATCAAGGTACAAAGTAGTGGGTTGAACTTAGAAGTGGGGTTTTAAGGGAAGCAGAGGAAAGTGGTACAAATTGGTGGAGTTTTCTTTATTAACGGGGAGAGCATGTAAAGGGAAAGTACAAATCCATGAATGGAGTACGAGGAAGAAGCAGCTTATGAAAGAGAGAGAGATTTGGACCTTAGGAGTGTGCATGGCTGCAGCTAGTGTAGTTGTTACTTGCAATTGGTAAGCTGATCCGAACTTATTTAGTACCGGCTAGAATAGTACAACTTTCTTTTCTTAGGAGAAAGCGCTCCATACAAAGAGTATTTCTAATTTGGAATTCGAACCCCAGAACTTTAGTTAAGAGTGAATGGGCCTTATCCATTGATGTTAAATTAGTATACAAAACTAGGTTTATATGAATTTTATTCAAAGGCAGCTACTCTGCCTCTTCAATAGATTAAAAAAAAAAAAAATTTAAGGAGGGAAAGGGAAAATGCGGGGAAAGAATCACAAGGTGAAAAATCAAACCCCTACTACAAGAAGAAAGTTCAAATAATACTAAGATTTTTCACTTCCCGGCCTTATCATGCAACATGCGAGTGTTGTTTAAGATTCTAAACTCACTTTTCTTTTTTCCTTCTTTTCTTGGTTGGCTTTGAAAATTAACAAATTGTCCACTTTTGATTATTGATCCCAAATAAAGTATTTGAAAGGGGACAACTTTATCAACAGATTAGTTACGGACTTCCTCGACGGTACTTGGTAGCAATTAAAATTGACTGGCAGCAATTTCTCTGCTAGATTAATTGTCTCTCATCTTTATATTTTAAATTATGAATGACGTGCATTCAAAACACATAAAATTTTTATTCAAATCTGATACATGTATACCAACCCAATAAATATATAACTTGTAAATTATTCTTTTGATATAAACATGTATTACCATAGTTACTTGACATGTAATCATGTATTATATACTTGTTCAATACTTTACTGTAAATATATTGTACAATTCATATATTGTTCTTAAAACAATGTGAAAAATGACAAATTTCAAATATCAGAATAAAATGCTTGAAAATTAATAGTAGCAACGACCGCAAATCTTACAACATTCATAAGTACATTCAAACTATATAAAAGGAATTCATCAACGTAGCATGGTATACTGTCTTGTTTTAGGTTAATTTCAACTCAAGTTGCTAGTAGTGGTAAAGTTGAAATTGGAACATGTGGTGTTGTAGGCCAAAACTAATGAACTAAACCCTAGTCTCTCTTCTCCCAAGATCAAATTGCAATAGATTATCCTCCATTTGATGTCCTCCAATTACGATAGACGTCTTAATCTTAACCCGACTATCCAATGTATAGGATAAAATTGGTTTATAATAAATGATCGAATAGTAGCATGACACGTAGAATCGAAGATAGGCATAAGACAAGTCAAGCAACACTCAATACTGCATGCAACAATTGCAATCGACGGGTAAATCCTGAATGGAGCATAATCAACGGGAGTAGATCGAGTAGTTGCCATCGGATATCATTCAATGAAGGAATATTTTGTAACATTAAATGAGCGACCATTGAAGAGAATATTTGCATTCATGGCCTGCCGTTATGTGCTCATGAATGAGTCTTTTATTATCATTTAAGATGAGCTTGATCCTAGGATCTTGTTTTCCCAGGTAAAACTATAAATAGTAGGCTCAACAGCCATTGCAAGACAGAAAATCAAACATATGCTGTATTTTACTTTTGCCCTCAATTAAACAACTTTACTTGTTCTTTATTCTTTTACTTTTGTCCTCGGAGACATTGGCTCGGAGCCATACTTGTCATATTCTTCAATTTCAATTGATAGATCCCAATTTTAATCTTATTTCTTTATCACTTTTGGATCAAATCAGTTGCCTGTCTATAAACCACGTAACAAATTTAACTGGACCGTTTAACCGGTAAACAGTTTGGCGCCCACTGTGGGGCTTAGACAATTGCGTAATTGCTTTGATCCTTGCGTTTATTACTAACTTGTTTGATTTTTTTTCTTAGCAAGATTAGAATTGGCAGCTAATGGTGTCAACATCACACACAACATTGAGGAACACGGAGATTTGCCTCAACATGAAGACTCAATCAGCGACACCCCTAATGAAGGAGACGAAACAATCCCCGTTCTTGAAGGGCAGTACCCTCGGCATGTGAGGGAGCCAACTTCTTGTAACGATCCGACCGGTCGTTTTGAGCATTTGCACTTCACTCGGTGGTTTAAGGGCATGAGTAGCTCCGTATGAGGTATTATGACTTGCGTGTATCATCGATTTTGATTTTCGGGTGATTCAGAATTAGTTTGGAAAAATAAATTTTATTATTGAAGCTTTAAGTTGTAAGAGTTGACCAAGTTTGAATTTTTATTATTTGACCTCAGATTGGAGTTTTGATGGTTTCGTTAGGTTTGGATGGTGATTTTGGATGCCCGCATTTGCATTTGTATATTTCTAGAAGGTTTCAGCATTAATTGGCGAAAATAGAAATTTGAAGGTTTGGAATGTTCATAAGTTTGATCGGGAGTTGAATTTATTGATATCGGGGTCGAATTTCGATTCCGGAAGTTGGAATAGGTCCGTCATGTCATTTATGACTTGTGCGCAAAATTTGAAGTCAATCGAAGTTGTTTTGGTGTGAATCAGCATTAGTTTTCAAATTCAGAAGTTCATAAGTTCATTAAGTTTGATTTGAGGTGCGATTCGTTATTTCGATGTTGTTACGTGTGATTTGAGGCTTCGAATAAGTTCGTATCGTGTCTTAGGACTTGTTGGTATGTTTGGATGGGGTCCCGGTGATTCCGGGTGTGTTTCGGGTGAGTGTTGAATAAATTTGGGCATTTTGGCACTTTGATGATTTTCTGGAGCGAGTGAAGTGAGGAGGACACATTTTGGAGTGTTGAGGCAAAGCCTCATGTAACAAACTCCCAGAGTGCGGGGGCAGAGGAAAATGTGCAGACAACAGAAGGGGGAATCTGCAGGTTGATGGTCTGACTTTAGAAGTTTATGTCTTTTAATCTATAAGGAATTTGGAGCTGATTCAAAAAACAAAAGTTGTAGCCCTTTGAGTCTAGTTTCCACAAAAGAAAACTATTTATTATTTGGACATTTGTACTGAAAGTTATGGCCAATTTACTGAAGCCTGGTAGTGCAGTCACTGCTGAAGTGCGACCGCACAATTTAATCGCGGCCCCGAAACTTGGAATGTGCAGACCACATAAAAAATGTGTGGTCAGAACTTTGGGAGATCAGATGTAGTACTATACAAACGAGGGTTTCATCTCATTTTTCATTAGTGGACCTAGAGAGCTCGATTTGTGGCGATTTTTCGAAATTGATTGGGGTAAGTGATTCTAACTCGAATTTGGTTAAATTACATGAATATATCCTTGATTTCATCATTTAATTAGTGATTTGGATTGAAAATTTAGGAGAAATGGAGAAAACGTCTTAGGCCGAAGTTTGGGGATTTGAGCGAGATTTTGGTATGGTTGGACTCGTGGTTGAGTTGGTGTTCGGATTTTGTAACTTTCATCAGATTCCGAGACGTGGGCCTGAGGGTTGACTTTTGAGTTGACTTTTTGACTTTTGATTAAGAACTTAGCATTTTCATGCGGAATTGATTCTTATAGCTCGTGTTGATTGTATCGAATTGTTTATGGCTAGATTCGAGGCATTTAGAGGCCCTTTCGCGAGGCTAGGGCTTGTTGGAGTAGAGTTTGACATGGTTTGAGGTAAATAACACTTCTAAACTTAGTGCTGAGGGTATGAAACCCCGAATTATGTGCTATGTGACTTATGTTGAGGTGACGTGCATGCTAGGTGGCGGGTGTGTGGGCGTGTACCGTAGAAATTGTAATTTAGTCGATTCGATGGGACTGTGTAGCTATCTTATATGAACATTTTTACTGTACTCTATGTGTTAGAGTGCTTGAATTGTGATTTATGCTAGAAATCATGTTTAGGCTATATGCTGGTACTATTGGGATCCGGCGTGGCCGTTCTTTGCTGTTGAGTTATTTGCTTAATTGCAGTTATGTACGTCTCTATTATCGTATATTGCCACATCTTATATCACTGATTATGGCTGCTTAGCATGAGTGTTGTGAGCCTGAGAGACTGGAGAGATTGATAACTGAGTGAGGCCGAGGGCTTATTGTGAGAGATATGTCTGGGATCGGCCTACACGCCGCAGCAAGCTTATTGATTCATGCCAGGATTTGGCTTATTATAGTGCTTGGCTGGATCGGCCCCTCCGGAGTCTGTACATCCACAATGGGCGCAGTTTCTATGGATTTTTGGGCTGGATCTGCCCTGGATTCATTTGCAATGGGCTGAATCTGCCTTGAACTTATTTATGATTGGGTTGGATATTCCAAGGATTTATTTATGTTTGTGCTGGACCTACCCTTTATAATATTGAGTTACTGAGTGTGTTAAGTACTGAGTATGGTGAGCAAGAATACAAGACAATGAGATTGAGTGCTTTGAGAGTGTGAGTACCTGAGTTCATCACTGAGATACATTGCGTTTGTCATGCGTACTTGAGATACATGCACAGAGATGCATTTTATCACGCTACCCGGTTTTGGTGACATTCATGATTTCACCTACATATTGACATGTAGGCATAAAGATGTACTTTCCTCTTACTATTTGAAAATGAAAGATATTATTTATTGTTGAAAGGTTTTTGTTTTTGAAAAAAATCACAGTTTTCAAACTTACTCATATGTTTTGGTGTTTTCAGTGAATGATTTGGGATTTACTGTTATACTTGAAAAACATGCCTACATTCCGAAACTGTGAACGAGTTGAGCATCTTCTCTATGAGTTTTTTTCTTGTACCATTTTTATTATATTGTTATGAACTGTGACTGGTTATTGGAGTTGGATACAGACCCTTGTCCCAGCTCGTCACTACTTTCAACCTAAGGTTAAATTTGTTACTTAGAGTATATGGGGTTGGTTGTACTCGCACTACACTTCTGCACCTTTTGTGCAGATTTTGGATGATGAGGTTGCTGTGTATGACGGGAGCTAGCATTGAAAACGTACATGTGTTCCAGTTATCTTTAGACTTATGAAAATCTATCTATGTATACTTATGACAGATGATGTATTTATTTCATACTAGCTTTGTAAACTCTAAATCTTAGAAGCTCATGATTTGTACTACCAGTCATTGGGAATTCTTTGTATAAAGGCTCAATTATTTCTTCATATATTTTCTCACTAAATATCAATGAATTGGATAGTTGTTAATTGGCTTACCTAGCAGGTTTGGTTAGGTGCCATCACGACTAGTTGGATTATGGGTCGATGATGCGGGGGAGGAACATGTCGTGGAAACAGTGAAAATCTTAAGAGAACAACAGAAAGCAATCATGAGTCACCTCTCAAGGCAGGATCGGGTGATGACGGAGTTAAAGCAAGCATTGTCAGACACCTCCAATAATGCAAACGGAAGGGTCCCGGTTCCTCCCAGCGTTCCTGCAAATCAAACGACTCAGAGAGTCATAATAATTTCATGGTGTTGGAGGGACCGATAGCGGATTGGGAATGAAAACGGGAATGACCCTTCAAAATCGAGCTCATGAGGTTTATGAGGTAAATGAACGAACAAATGGATCAAATTGCGAAGGAGTTCCACGCTATGGATCAGATTCCGAGCGCACCACCCGCTATGAAAGGCTCAGATTTGAAAAAATACATGGAATTGCCATTTAAGTCGAGCGCAGCGCCAGAGTTAATTCCAAAGAGGTTCAAAATGTTCGACATACCAAAGTACGGTGGGACCTCAGATCCGTAGAAGCACATCACAACCTACCCCACAGATGTGAAAGGGAACGATTTGGCTCAACATGAGATCGAGTCGATCCTGCTGAAGAAATTTGGTGAAACCCTTATAAATGGGGCCCTAACATGGTATTCACTCTTACCTCGAGTATTCAATTGATTCTTTTAGTATCGGCGATGAGGAATATCAAAGAAGCACGATTCCTGAGGTCAATCAGTTTTGATCCCAGCCAGAGGGATCCCAACTTGTGGTGTGAATATCATGGGACGCACGCCATAAAACTGGGGACTACCGTCATCTACGTGAAGAGGTGGCGGCATTGTTGAAGAATGGCCATCTCAGGAAATTTTTAAGTGAATGAGCCAAGAACAAATACGGCCGAAGCCGGGACAATGCAGAGCCTGGACAATGCAGAGCCTTCAAAGGCGGTAGAGGACTCCCCTCGGTTGACCATCAACATGCTTTTCGGAGGGAACGAAATCAAAAGTGTAACCTTCTCGGTGGCCTATAAAATAAAGATATCGGTGACTCACAACAAAAGACTCCTGAAAGTCGCGGAAGATGATATCACCTTCACGGAGGAAGATGCTGACAGGCTTCTTCTTCCACATAATGACGCTCTGGTAATCTCACTCAATGTTTTAGATTTTAAAGTTAAGCGTGTTTTGGAAGTTTAGTCAACATCATGCAATGGAGAGTGCTAGAGCAAGTAAAGCTGACCGGAAGCATCATACCGACGACAAAACTCTTAGTTGAATTCAACTTGACAAGTGTGACAACTTGAGGAGAGATCGTGCTGCCCACGAATGACGAAGAGGTAACCAAGACTACCTTATTCGAAGTAGTAGATGGCAACATGGGCTACAATGTAATCCCTTGGAGGCCGTGGATACACGAGATGAAAGACGTATCTTCGACATATCACAAGTTATTGAAGTTTCCAACACTAGAAGGGATCAAGCAGATAAGAGGAGACCAACCGACAGCAAGGGAATGAATGCAATAACAATTTCCAGCAACACGGGGAAGGAGCCTATTAAATAGCAATTACAGGACTCGATCCTAAACTCGGGTTAGAATTTATAAATTTTCTTAAGGCTAACGCAGATTGCTTTGCATGGTCACACTCGGATATGACAGGTATCCCATTAGAAGTGGTGGTACACAAGCTAATCTTGGACCCAAACTACCCACCAGTAAGGCAGAAGAAATGTCCGATTGCCGAGGTCAGGAACATGTTGTTAAAGAAGAGGTAACCCGACTACTCAATATCGGTTCCATACGGGAGGTAAAATATCCAGAATGGTTAGCCAATGTAGTTGTAGTTTTGAAGAAGAATAACAAGTTTAGAATGTGCGTAGATTATAAGGATTTAAATAACACATGCCCTAAGACTAGTTCCCATTGCTAAATATTGATTAAATGATTGATGCTATATCCGGGCACGAGTTAATGAGTTTCCTTGATGCTTACTCCGTGTACAATCAAATCAAAATGAACCCACAGGATCAGGAAAAAACTTCTTTCTTAACAAACTTTGGCACATATTGCTATAAAGTTATGCCATTTGGGCTTAAGAACACCGGAGCCACTTATTAGAGGCTCGTTAACAAAATGTTTGAAAATCAGATAGGCAAAACAACACAGCTATACATTAATGACATGTTAGTCAAGTCTTTGAGCGCAATCAGTTGAAGCACCATCAAGAGACTTTCAACATTCTGAGGAAGCACAACATGAAACTCAACCCGGAAAATTTACGTTCGGGGTCGGCGCCGGTAAGTTATTGGGGTTCCTGGTCTCACAAAGAGGGATCGAGGTAAATCCTGACAAAATCAAAGCCATCTAGGACATTCTGGAGCAATTGACAAATGTAAAGGAAGTACAAAATTAACTGGTAGGTTAGCAGCCTCAAGCAAGTTCATCTCGAGATCCTCAGAAAAGTGACGTCACTTCTTCTCACTTCTAAAAAAAAAAAAATTTCAGGACCCCAAAATGCCAACAAGCATTGAAAGGCCTAAAAAGGTACCTATTTACTGTCAAAATCGGGGAAAGGCGAGTAGTTGCTAATTTATCTAGCGGTCTCGGAAGTAGTGATAAGTGCCATTTTAGTCCGAGAGGAAGAAGCTACGTAATTTCTCATTTATTATGTTAGCAAAATACTGTCGAGAGCAGAGACTCGATATCCGCACCTCAAAAAGTTGGCCTTAGCTCTCATAGTCGCCTCTCGAAAGCTTAGGACTCATTTTCAGTGTCATTCGATAGACGTTGTGACAACCTTTCCTTTAAGGACTGTCCTTCACAAGCCTGAGTTGTTAGGCCGTTAGGCTGAATGGGCGGTCGAAATCAGGGAATTCGTCATTGAGTACAAACTCAAGACTGCGATCACATTGAAAAGTGCCTCATTGGCACTTAAATCTATAGGGAAGAATGGACATTAGTGGTTATAAGTATTTGGGAGTAGATTTTAACTTTTGGTTGGCTACTCTCCTTGGCACAAGCATCGCACAGGGCCTTGAGACCCTTGGGAACTTTAAAGTGTCGGGGAATTCAAAAAGGGCTTCGTCCTTGAGTGGAACATTCTCCTTAGCCCTTAATTCATTGACACTTGTTATTCTCTTTGGGTTTAATGTTTAATGACAACGAAAAGTATTCAATGTGGATCACTTGCCATACATAACTGCCACATTAGTATGACCCTCCTAGTGTTTAGATACTGTTAGTCAACTTCTTTATTTTTGCTTGCAAGTTTCATGTATGAATATGTATAGAGTATCATCTTTATAATGACCTTCTCTTTTCTTTCTTTGAACATGTACAATTGTTTGGGCCTGCTGAATTCTTAAGGAACTCAGGCCCAAGTCCATTATTGCTATATCTCAGAAGTCCAAAGTCAGTTGTTGCCCATCCCTGTTATTGCTGGGCCTGCCTCTTTGAGGCCCCAAAACCAGAGTCCTTCCTTTCCTTTACTCCTTTATTATCTACTGCTTCGCTATTCTATAGTTTTTGCTACGCCATTGTCTTTACTGTGTTTCTGTTATTTTATTTTTCACATGTATACAAAAATTATATATTGGATTGAATGCTTTATTTTATGTATTAAATCAGATAAATAACTTAGGCAAGCCTTAAAGAACATAGGATTAAAAGAAGTATTAGTTAGTAACTAATCCCCAGTTCGCTAATTATAAGTTGTTTGTATCATTAAACCACTATTTTTTTGCTAACTTTTGTTAAAGATTTGAAGCCCAAAATCTTAGCAAGAGAAGGCAGCTCCTCTTTCAAAAAAGAAAACCAGAACTGAATTACGAGTTTGACCTTCAAAAAGGAAATCAACTCATTTCAAAAATAAGGTGCTGCCGCCCCAAATAAAGATTTTTAAACGGTTCCCTCAAGTCTAATATCTAAAAGCCAAGGTATATCTTAGGATTACTTTCATAACACCTTCATCTTATTAGAGTAATATGAACTTCCATGCTTTAGGAATAAAGTATTTTAACTTAGCTTTCCTTTTCACACATTTTTCTAAATACAAACACCACACACATTTTAAAACTCTTTCAAGATACACTAACATTATTTTCCTATACTACTCTATAAATTCATACCTTTTCTAAACAACACACTTCTTTCGTAAGTATTATGTCCTAATGCATAGCAAGTCGTACTCTTTTAAAAACTAGTTAAGCATAGTACAAACAATTAGTCCTAAATATAGTCTAAGTCATATGGAGCTACCTCAGGTGGATTTTAAGGGGTGCCTAACACCTTCCCTTTAGAAGAACAAGAACTCTTACCCATAATCTCACCGGTTAGTAGACTAATAAAGAATATGACTTTAGTAATTAAATAGATACCCTAGTATACCTTTAAATATTAGGTGACGACTCTCTTTCATCAACAACAGAGAAGCCACAAGTTGAATCTTGTTTTGACTAGTGCTAAAATAGGGTGCAATAACATGGCGACTCTGTTGGGGATGTTCACACTTAGATTCTGACCTTAGCAGGCTTAGACTAAATTTAGCATTTAGATTTATTTGTATATTGCTTTAACTGTAGATAAAATTACAATTGCATGCTTACACCTGCTTTATTTGCTCTTTATGCTTATTATCATACTTATTGTTGCTACACCCTTATCTGTCACTGCTTTATATAAACACTGTCATCATATTTCTTCCTATCGAGTCTTGGCCGTACACTATCACACACAATGGCACGCAAGGGTTATCTTTTGCACCCCTCCGAACCTTCTTTTCAAAACTCTCTAGTTCCAGAGAATGGCTTTGTCAGGTCAACTGACATAACTTCTCGCAGCCTTCAGTCCAACTCAAAAGTAGGAAACACTCTACTCTAGCAAGAATAGGCCATACTGCATAAACCTTAGGTGATTCGGTCCTTGGCATCGACACACAATTAGGAAAGCCACCATAATATCAGCGGGTCATGCACCCAACGACGTGACTTCTGTGGGAAGACAAACAAACCTGACTAGACACTTAAAGATCCGAAGCAAACACTTACCAAACACCATTTTTTTACCCATCTCAGAAAATGGAAATCAACCAAAACATCTTAAGATTAACATGGTGATGGGAGCGCCACAAAGTTGAAGCGGTGGTGGAAGAACATTCGCCAGGAATACGAAGAAGAGATTCGGACACACCTAGGGGCACTGACCGCTTTGCTAAACAACCGAGTAGACAGGGTGCTCACTCGCCTGCTGATAGAGTTCTGGGATCTGGCTAAGGTGGTGTTCAAAGTTTGCCGACTGTGAGTTAGTACCAACATTGGAAGAAGTTACTAGTTTCACGGAGCTGCTGTTGAACGGAAAGGATCCAATACTACCAGTTACTATGCCCGTTTACTGGCTCTTGGATGATTTAGGCTTGACTAACAGTCATGATCTGAGAAATATCGAGGATGGATGGGTGAGCCTCGACTAGCTGTTCGACAGGTTTGGACACTATGAAAGCTATGAGTGGTATTCGGGAGAGCTGCAATGTGACCAATCAACGTAGGAAAGTCTCAGGCCTATCATATTCTCATTGGAACTATTGGGACTATTGGTCTATCGTATCAACATCAACTTATTACCCGTGGTTCTGGCAATCTTCCGTGGCAACCTTCAAGCATTGTGGTGCCGATGGTGCTAGCTAAAATGCTGAGGGCTTTGTCCGCATGTGCATGAGGGTATGATTTCTTTAAGGGTTATAACTTGTTATTTCAGATCTGGGCTACAGAATATTTCTTCCAGCGAGAGGCCAACATTGACTATTTGTAGGCATCAGCAACATGATCGGCTGCCACAACCAGAGGATCAGACATTGGGTCTCCCCACATGGGCAAGAAGAGTGGAGAGAAATTCTATCTAATCTAAGTGGAGAATGGGTCAACTGGAAGCTATCATGGTTAGGTGGAAGAGCAATCTTAAGGACTCCTCAGAAATACTTCCTTGAGCTGATTGGACTTGAGGGCATTCAACTATACTCACCCCTGCGAGTTCTCAGACAGTTCGGGATGATCCAGGATGTGCCTCTATGGACAAGGACAGTGCTATACGAGGATGAGTACAATGGACAGATTCCGATCCCTAGGACAAGAAGGCTCTAAGAAGAGTGGAACGACCTGGTCACAATGACAATGGGTCAAAACTCGTGGTGCACTTCTAAGTATTATGTCTGGATCAACGAGAAAGACGAGCTGGCCCGGCCAAGCAAATAGGGTATAGCCTAGCTAGAGGATGTTGTGGTTGCTTTGCAAATTTACCATGAGATCCTGCCATATTATCTTGTGACTACTTCAACGCACCGTTAAGTGGTCCCAGGATCCATCGATCACATGTTGCCACCTGCTGAAGATGATGATCGGGTAGTGGAATGCATCCAAATAGCATCTAGCACAGAGCTAGAAGAAGATCCAGAGGAGGGATCAGAGTTCAACAATGACAAGGAGGAGTTTGAAGAAGACCCGGAGGAAGATATGGAGGACGAACCAGAAGAAGAAGAAGAAGAAAAAGAAGAAGAAGAAGAAGACGAAGAAGAAGAAGAATAAGAAGAAGAAGAGATGGGAAACGACTCCGGGGATGGTTACTGGAAGTTGTTTGATTTCTCCTTCTTTCCCACTCTGTACCCTATCCCCAGTTTTCTTTTTACTTTCCTCAAGGGCAAATTGTCCTAGCCCATGTAGTACTATGAAACAGTGATGTAATCTTTTTTCCCACTTATCTCAGTCCAAATTATCAATGAAAACAAACTTGCTTTGGATCTAAATATGTCAAGTCTAAATGTTTGTCAAACATCTATCATTTAGGCCTACGTCCAGTAATGAGAGGTCCCCGTGAATTCTAGGAAAACGCGCTAGCCTTTATGCGTGAATTAATTGCTCTGTGTGATTTCCTGCTTGTATAAATGAAAAAACTGTCTCATGTTTCTTTTTCTTTTCTATCTTCTTATTTTTTCTTTTGCTTTATTATTACCCCCAAAGAAAAGAAAGTTGGTTTGTGTCGACCCAAAACTGGCGGAACCACTGTACAATCTAAGATTAAAGGGGAAGATATCAGCTATAGAAAACCTGACTGAACATGCTTTGGTCATAGCCGACAGCCTAGGGCGATCGAGGGAGAAGAAAGATACCAGAAATGATGAACACGTGGCCAGGATGGCCCAAGAAATAGAGTCTCTAAGGAAGGAAGTACATCATATCGGGGAACTAGCACATATGGCCGTGACAACGCTTCCTCAATCACCTCATTTTCCTTCTTTGGATTCAATCCCTGACCACTCTCCTTCCACATCACGCCAAAACAACAACACCCAACTTCAGTCCCTACCACTCAAGTCATACCTCTAGTAATCCCCGCAAACCCACCAAATCCCACTTTCCACACTCCCTACATACCAAAGTACGTTCAGACACCACAAAATTTGCCTATCACCACCAATGCAACTCACACCCCTCTTCGTGACAGAGTCACTTTTACTACTCACCTAAACTAGAACATTCCTGTGGCACATACCACCGATCATGAGCGATATGTTCCCCTGTATATGCCATTTCTGAACCTACCTTTACAGCGCCTGTCACGGTCAAGGTGCCTTATGAGATTCACCAATATGCTGAGATGGAGAGGGACGCCAGGCGTAAGGAAGAGGAGTCAGTATCTGAGCAGTTGTAAATCTTGAGAAAATAAATGAAGAACCTCCAAGTTGCCCGAGGAAGTGAAAGTTTGGACTACGAGGATCTGTATATCCCTCTGGATGTGGATATGCCAGCAGGGTATACGCCTCCAAAGCTCGATATCTTCGACGGGACGGGTGACCCCCAAAACGCATTTGAGGGCATATTATGACAAGTTAGTCAGAGTGGGGAGGAATTAGAAGCCAAGGATGAAGTTATTTATAAGGAGCCTGACGGGAGAAGCTCTCACCTGGTATACTCGAAAGGATTCGTGAAACTAGAGAACTTGGCAAGATATGGCAGAGGACTTCATGAATCGCTTTTGATTCAACAAAGAGATCACTTCTGATAGTTCGCACTGGTGAACCTACAGAAAAAACCATCTGAGTCATTCCAAGAAAATGCACATTGGCGGAGGTCAAAGGCGGCCAGGGCGCAACCTCCGCTGGTCGACAGTGAGTTAATCAAGTATTCATTAGAGCCCAGGAAGGGATTTACTTTGAAAAAATGATGGGAATGAAGGGATAGAAATTCCCCCAGCTGGTCAAGATGGGAGATTTCTTGGAAGAGGTATAAAATCTGGTAAAGTACAATCCATGGCAGCACTACAAGCGGCCAGCAAGGCAATCCAATCAGGGTCGATCGGTTAGTGGAAAGAAGAAAAAAGAGGAGGTCTCAACAGTAGTCCCTTACTATCAACCCAACCCGCATCGCGGAAACACTTCCTATTCCCCAAGCAATCGTTCACCACCACCCACTTACGCTCCCGTCTATAACACTCAACCAAATTATCAACCTCAACCACAATACAACCCTCCTCGAGCCAACAACCATCCTAACTCACTATGACCATATGCTCTTGCGCAAACCACTACTTACCAAAACCGACCCGCTTATGCACCACGCTCTCGTCCCTAATTTGAAGAGAGGGGTCCTAGAAATTATACCCTGATTGTTGAGCCTTTGGCCCAATTTTTTGAGAGATTGAGAAGACCAGGGTTGATACATCCAGTGGAAAGATGGGTTCCTGGGTATCCCTCCAAGTATTTTGATGCAACTAAAAGGTGCATATACCATTCCAATGTACCTGGGCATGATACTGAAGACTATTTGAAGCTGAAAAATGAGATTGAAACACTGATCAAGAGCGGAGCCATTCAGTGCACTCCTGAGCTGCCCAATGTGAATCGCAATCCGCTGCCAAATCACCGAAATCAGAGGGTCAACAAGATCACATTGGACGAAGAATATGACCTAAAGGGAATGATTGTCACTATAGGAAATGGAGAAGCCGTCAGAATCCTTCCTCAAAGGGCTCCAATGATTATAGTACAAGTGAGACCTACATTGGCAATTTAGGCTTATCAGTGACAACCTGTTGTTGCTACAGGGGATGAAGAGAGTCGTAAAGACAAAACAGTCCGGATGTACCAGCAAAAGGGGAAGGCCAAAATGGAAGACTCTGTCATAGCCCACGGTATGACTAGGTTTGGGAGATGCTACGCTCCTGAAGATGCCAATCGAGGGAACTTTGGAAGAGAGAAAATTCGAAGAAGGAACATAACAGACCCAGAAGCCGCCGAGTTATGGAAGAGAATGTAGACCAAAGAGTACTCCGTGGAGGAGCAACTGAAGAAAACTCCAGCATAGATATCAATCATGGACTTGTTAATGAGATCTGAAAGTCATAAAGATGCCCTGTTGAAAGTCTAAGTGGGGTAAGTGTACCAAGCAACACCACCAGTGAGGCGCTGACCGCGACAATTGGGAAAATGGTCGAAGCAAATATGATCACTTTCAGAAAAGACAAACTTCCCATCGAAGGCGCAAGTCACAACAAAGCTCTTCATATCACTGTCAAATGTGGGGACAAAGTGGTGTCCCTAGTGCTGGTCGATGGAGGGTCAAGAGTCAACACTTGTCTGCTCTCTACCCTATGGGAGTTAGGAATCCATTTGAGCGAATTAGGGCCTTTGATGGTTCGCAAAAGTATGTTATTGGATAAATTTATTTAGACTTGCAGATTGGGCCAGTCGAATTTCCCATATTGATTCAAGAAATGGATATCTCTTTTTTCTACAACTTGCTGGTGGGAAGGCCCTGGATACACATGTCAAGGGCTGTCCCATCCACTTTACACCAATGCATGAAGTTTGAGTGGGGATGTCAGGAGATCGTGGTCCATGACGAGTGGGGTCACTCCGCTTATTTAGAGCATGATGTTGAAGTGGAAATCATGCAGACCATCAAAATTGAAGTCGCCGTATCAAAATTATGCAGTGGAAATCATGCAGACTATCAAAAATGAAGAGACTGAACAAAACTTGGGAATGCAGTCACCGTATAGATCTAAGATGGCTATGAAGGAGATGAAGAAATATGGATACAGGCCAGGAACAGGGCTGAGAGCCATGTCGGACGGGATCATAGATTGGACCTAAAGGGCAAAAAGGAAGGGCCGACATAGGATATCAGCCTCCGGTGGGGAAAGCTCGTACCGATAGCTCCGGGAAAAAGATTTTTGTGCCAGAGCATGTTTTAAGTCCGGGTCAGAGTTCAATACCAAAAGATGACATCATCGATGGGATGGAAAAGTTCTTCGTGAATATGATCGAAGAATGCTGTGAAGGGACTAAAATCAAGTCATCGACCATCAGGGATGCTAAACTAGGGGAAGAGCTGTGGAATTGGACCTCCAGTCCATCTTTGGTTCGCCGAGAGTCTTGGTAGTATGGAACTGTAAAAGTTTTCTTTTGAAAAGCGCACGTTCAATTGAGGCCTGCACCGTGTCTATACCTTTTTGTCATTTGCCTCTTTTGAACGCTAAAGTCGTTCTTCTTTTGATGAAATAAAAAGAATCATTTTCTCAAAATATTGCAACTTTATTTACCGAATCATTTATACTTAGCTTTTCTTTTCAGTAATCAAAATGCTAAAAACCCGCGTTCCGCGATCGTGACATGTAACAAAACCATCGAGCGCAATGACCCCAATTACGAGGAGTATGATGCCAGAATATCTCCCACAGGAGATCGAACAGCTGGAGAGTCAGAAAAAGCCCAACCTTGAAGAAACAGAAGTGGTCAACCTTAGAAGTGAAGAAGACATGAAAGAAACCAGAATCAACATTCATCTAGAAGCCGAGCAGAAGGAAAAACTGGTTAGCTCCTCCGATAATACATCGATGTGTTCATATGGTCATATGATGACATGCCGGGATTAAGCACTGACATTGTCTTCACATCGACTGCCCACTGATCCTACCAGACTGCCGGCAAGCCTAAACCTAGAAAATTCAAACATGATTTAAATCTTGATGCACGAGGAAGATGCAGAGAATATAGCCTTCACCATACCTTAGGGAGTCTACTGCTATAGGGTCATGCCGTTCGATCTCAAGAACGCCGGTGCTACCTACATGAGGGCCATGATGACCTTTTTTCACGACATGATTCATTAGGAGATTTAAGTGTATGTGGATGACGTCATCATCAAGTCTCAAAAGAGTTCAAAGCACTTGGGAGATTTGAGGAAATTTTTCGAACGCCTGCGAAGGTACAGTTTGAAATTGAACCCGGCAAAGTGCGCGTTCGGAGTCCTCGCTGGAAGACTGTTGGGCTTCATTGTAAGAAAGAAGGGGATAGAATTGGACCCATCAAAAATCAAGCCATTCAGGAATTGCCACCATCGAAGAGCAAGAAAGATGTAATGAGTTTCTTGGGTAGATTGAATTACATCAGTCACTTCATAGCCTAGTCCACGGTAATCTGTGAACCTATTTTCAAGTTACTGAAAAAAGATCCTGCCACAAAATGGATAGAAGAGTGCCAGAAAGCCTTCGACAAATTCAAAAATATCTGTCAAATCCACCTGTGTCGGTTCCCTCCAAACCCAGTAAACCATTATTACTATATTTGGCAGTATTGGATACGCCTTCGGTTATGTGTTGGGACAGCATGACGAAACTGGGAGAAAGCAACTGGCTCTCTACTACTTAAGTAAGAAGTTCACGCATGCGAGGCCAAGTATACTTAGATAGAACGCACTTGTTGCGCTCTAACTTGGATTGCCTAGAAACTAAGGGATTATATGTGTCACGACACAAAATCCACTAGTGGTCGTGATGGCGCCTACCCACTGCCATTAGGCAAGCCAACAGTGATTAGTCAATTTAGTTACTCATTCTAGTACCTTAAAATCATAATTTTTTTTATTATCGAAATAGTATGAGATAGAATTTACATGAACTAAAATAGTGAATAACCTGTAGGAACCCCCAAAATCCGGTGTCACAAGTGCATGAGCATCCACTAGGAAATATAATAAAATACAACATCTGGCTGGAATACAAGTCAGACAGGAAAAAAAATATAAATAATTCTGATGGAGACTCTGCAAGCTGTGGATTGTAACATGAAATGCAACTTACGGTAAAGTCCCCGCAATAGCCGCGCCTCTACACCCAAAAGACCTCCAAACATATATGTACCTGCATGAAAAGTGCAGCAAGTGAGTATGAGTACGTAAATCAACACATACTCAGTAAGTACCTAGCCTAATCCTAGAGAAATAGTGACGAAGGGTTGACATCAATACTTACTAGTGGTCTAGTAAGACAGATACAGTAGAAGTAAACAGATGCGAATCAGAGAAAGTAAACGAAGTAATATGAGTAATACATGGTATAATCCTCTTTTCAGTAATAAATCAAACTCTCAGCTAGCAGCTACCTCCTCAATCAAAGTGTGTGTATATATATATATATAATGGACCTTACCAGATAGGTCGTCACTGTCCAATCAGGAAAAATCACAGTATGCCGGCTTCTTGCCAATTATTATGCACGACTTCATGAGAGTATTTTATAGAAATGCTGAGGCGTACGGCTCGATCCATCATAACATTGCCAAACCATAGATACATCTATTTTTATTTCAAAGGTGAACGGATCGCTCCCATGAGAGTGTGGTACATAAATCCTGCCGAGACGTACGACTCGATCCATCATAGTGTGCGCACTACCGAGGGTCGAACGGCACAACCATAGATGTATCATGAAGCCCATCAAATCTCTACCATAGCAAGTCCATCACTCTACACAAGTCTAGTCTCAAGCCGCAACGTAATATGAAGGAATTTAATAGGCAAGAGACAACTCAAATAATACAGTTATAGCATGGCGGGAACCTAAGTCTACCCAGACATTACATGAATCTAGCTACGCACGGACTCACATCATCTGGTGCGTACATGGACCCCACAACAAGTAACACATAACAAATATATCACCTAGGGGTAGTTTCCCCCTCACAGAGTTAGACAGGAGACTTACCTTGCTCAGAAGTTCCATAACCGGCTCAAAGCATCTCTAACACCTCAAACCGATGCCCGTCGATCCAAAACTATTCAAACAAACGTGAAAACCAATCAAAATATACTATAATACCCATAATTGATTAATTTATATTAATTCTCAAGTGCACTCGAAAAGTCTATAAAATCAACCCTCGAGCCCATGTGCCCGGATTTTAAAAAATTTCGAAGATAAACTTTACCCATAACACCACAAACTCAAATATATGATTTATTCCAAATTCCATGTCCAATTTCGTGGTAAAAATCCAAAAATACCAATTTCTAAGTTTCTTTCAAAATCTCATAATTTCTACCAATTTTTCATGCTTGAATCCATATAAAAACCATGTATTTAATTCATAGTATGAAGAAATCACTTACTCCATTATAGTTGATGAAGATGACATGACAAAAGTGATCCAAAATCGGCTCCCATGGATGAAATGAGATGAAAATGGGCAAAACCCCATTTTTATAAAACTTCACTACCCAGACGACTTTTTGCATCTGCGGTCAATTGACCGTTTCTGCGGTTCCGCTTTTGCGGAAGACCACTGCTAGCAAGTAGCAGACCATCGCAACATCAGATATTCTTCCGCTCCTGTGCAATCGCAAGTGCGACACACCCTTGCGCATCTGTGCAATTTCTGCACCTGCCGCCTTGACCTTGCTTCTGCGCACTCGCAGGTGCGCTACCCGACTCCGCTTCTGCGACCTCACGCCCAGGCTTCCCAAGCCGCTTCTGTAGGCTTCACCTCCCTTCTGCAGGGTCTCTTCTACGACCAAACTTCTGCAGAAGCGATTGCACCAACTGCTACCCAGCTTTAGCATCTCTGAAGTCCAAAATAAATCCGTTGACCATCCGGAATCCACCCGAAGCCCTCGGGACCTTAACCAAATATACCAACACGTCCCAAAATACGGACTTAATCGAAGCCTTAAACCACGTCAAACCATATCGAAATCATGAATCGCGCCTCGAATCAAACTTATAAATTTCTAAATTTCCAAATTCTATATCTTCTGCCGAAACGTATCAAATTAGTCCGATCGACCTCAAATTTTTCACACAAGTCATAAATGACATGGCGAAGCTATTCCAAGGCTCGGAATCTCAAACAGACATTGATAACATTAAAATCCACTTCAAGTCAAACTTAAGAATTTCTTAAACTTTCAAAATACCAACCTTCCACAATAAGAGCCGAAATGCTCCCGAGTGATCCGATACTCAACCCGAACATATGCCCAATTCCAAAATCATCATACGAACCTATTGGAGCCTTCAAATCTCAATTCCAAGGTCGTTTACTTTCTTCCAACTTAGAGCTTCTGAAATTAGAATTTTCTTCCCAAATCAACTCTGAACTTTCTGAAATTCGATTCCGACCACACATACAGGTCATAATGCCTGAAGTGAAGCTACTTAAGGCCTTAAACCGCCGAACGACGTGCTAGAGCTCAAAACAATCGGTCGTATCGTTATAATATGTCAACATACACTACGCATCTGATATCTCGGCTCGAGCCGTTCAAGTACATCTTCTAGAAGTCGATGCCTACCTGAAAGCTAGCTAAATGGAAAGTTCTCCTCAGCGAATTTGACATTGTGTACATAACTTAGAAGGCTATCAAGGGGCAAGCTTTAGCCAACCACCTCGCAAAGAATCCGGTGGATGGAGTTTACGAGCCACTCACTGCGTATTTTCTCGATGAAGAAGTATTATTTGCCGGAGAAGATACTGTAGAATCATACCCTGGATGGAGAATATTCTTCGATGGAGCAGCAAACTTCAAAGGAGTCGGAATTGGGGCAATCCTGATTTTGAAATCTAGATAGCACTATCCAGCATGGCAAAGATAAGATTCCCTTTTACCAATAATATGGCTGAATACGAAGCGTGCATCCCTGGGATCAGAATAGAAGCCGACATGAACGCCAAAGAACTCTTGGTCATAGGGGATTCCGATTTATTGATACACCAAGTCCAAGGGGAATGGTCCACCAAAAATGTCAAGATCCTTCCATATTTGCACTGCGTGAAGGATATGCAAGAAGTTCACAAATATTGAGTTCAAGCACGTTCCCAAGATTCATGACGAGTTTGCTGACGCCCTTGCAATTCTATCATATATGATTCAGCATCAAAACAAGAATTATGTCGACCCTATCGAGGTAGAGATTAGGGATCAACATGCCTATTCTTTCCATGTAGATGAAGAGCCAGATGGTAAACCATGGTATCACGACATCAGGAAATTCCTTGCAACTAGAGAATACCTGGAAAATGCTACTAATGGTCAAAAGAGAGCCCTCAGGAGGTTGGAAAACCACTTTTTCCTCAATGGGGAAGTTCTGTACATGAGGACACCAGATTTAGGTTTGTTGATATTTGTAGATGCTGCCGAGGCAACTAGGTTATTAGAAGAAATACATGCAGGAACGTGCAGACCCCACATGAATGGGTTCACATTAGAGCTGGATACTTTTGGATAACTACGGAAAGTGACGGTATTCGCTACGTACAGAAGTGTCACCAGTGCCAGATTCACGGAGATTTCATCTGGGTTCCGCCAAATGAGTTAAACATGATAGTTTCACCCTAGCCGTTCGCCGCTTGGGGCATGGACGTGATTGGACCTATAGAGCCCGCTACATCAAATGGGCATCGCTTCATCTTGGTAGCTATTGACTACTTTACTAAATGAGGCAGTCGATGCCGCCAACAAGAATATCAAGAGGATTCTATGAAAGATAGTGGACAATCACAGGCAATGGCTCGAGAAAATATCTTTCGCCTTATTGGGTTATCGGACCACCACGAGAACATCCACTGGGGCAATGTCGTACATGTTAGTATAAGGCATTGAAGCCGTGATACCCGTAGAGGTCGAAATACCATCTTTAAGGGCCATTCAAGAGGCCAAATTGGACGATGCAGAGTGGATATGGTTCAGACAAAAGCAACGCATGCTCATCGATGAGAGAAGAATGGATGTGGTATGCCATGGTCATCTAGATCAGAACAGGATGGTCAGTGTATTCAACAAGAAAGTGAAGCCTCGTTAGTTCGCACCGGAACAGTTGATCTTGAAGAAATCTTTCCTTGCCAAGAGGAAGCCAAGGGAAAGTTCGCACCAAACTGGCAAGGTTCTTACGTGGTTCACTAAATATTGTCAGGTGGAACTCTGATCTTGGCAGAAATGGATGGAAGAATCAACACGAAGCCCATCAAATCAGAGCAATCAAGAGATACTATGTTTGAAGACAAATAGAGTTAGGTTTTTGCTGTAATAGAACATACGCTCAACCTGACTTCCCACGGAGGGATACGTATGCAACCCACATAGGGTTCGGTTTCTCCCCCCCCTTCCTTTTCTTTTGTAATAGAAAAACCAAATATCACTTTTGTATGTTGCTCCGGAACTAGGCCGACTTGATTTCCTTAGAAAGGTATACGTAGGCAATCCTCATCGGATTCAGTAGTCTTTTCTAATTGAACTACGTCCTGGCCTGATTCCATTTTGATACATAGGCAGTCTGAGTCACACTCAGCCATTTCATGCTTAATCTCATCATTTTGCATCTGTTGTAATCAAACTACGTCTTGACACGATTCCATTTGGATACGTAGATTGCCTGAGCCAGGCTCGGTCATATTTATCATATTTTATCATCCACGAACTAGCTCAGACATGATTCCGTTTTGGATACGTAGGCAACTTGAAAGGGATCGGTCATAACCTTAGGAAAATCTTTGTAATTTGAATTAGGACGCAGTGGCAATGACAAGCAGCCACGTTGTCAAAAGCATCATGGGAAATTGACATCAAAGGGATAAAGTTTTCAAGAAGAGATGCCCGCGAGTAGAGAACTTTTCGTAACATGTCATAATCCGAAACAATGACATTTTCCTTAAAAACAAAGTATTTTCAAAATATTTTCTAAAAATACAGTAATTTGTTGCACCTATCGAACTTCGCGGTGCAACCATCAGAGGCTAGGGAAAACCAACATTGTGGTCGACACAAACCAACTTCCCCGCTCCCTCTAAGAATTTTTCTTTGAGTGCAGGGTCAACAGGAAGCAAGGAAGCATTGAGACTACAGTGGGGAAAATGATGGATCTGCCACTTCCTAAGATTATCTCTTTTTCTCCTTTACTTGAATTTTTCTGGTACAACTAAGGCTAATGTTTGAATCCTTTGCAGGTATCTCAGAGTCAGACTGCTGATACGGGAAAACCATTTACATAGCAAACTACCTGCTCAAACATCGGAGCATCTTGTATAAAACAAAACGTTGGCAGCACCAGTTGAAACCCTGTATATAGCAAACCGCCTGCTCAATTAATCAGAGTGCCCTGTAAAAATTAAATTTCATCTTCGCCAATTGGAGCCTTGTATATAGCAAACTATTCATTTCGCCAACAAAACAATTGGCATCACTGCTCAGTCGCAACGGATGCCAGAATAGACATTCACAAACCTCGTCAGCAGCGTTCTGCCAATCGATGGCTGCAACTTAGCTTCGCAGTCAAGAGTATCTCTTGGGCATGCTTTTCTTTTCCTTTGCTATTACTTTGAATGTTTTGACGTTTTGCTCATTCAGCTTCAGGCATGATTGCAGTTTAAGTCAATTACTCCCAAGCGGAGATTGTTTTACATTTTTTTAGTGCAAAGCTCTCCCAACAAGCGGAGACGCACTCTACAAATCAAAATCTCCCAACAAGCGGAGACATTTCTTAGTACAAAGCTCTCCCAACAAGCAGAGACACACTCTGCAAATTAAGCTCTCCCAACAAGCGGAGAAAATTTTCAAATGCTCCGACAGCTGCAGAATGGTATACATCTCGGCTAACAAATCGAGTCAAGGTCAACTATCCCATCATGTCGATCCCAACTACTGGCTCACCGGCAGCTAGGCATAATTATTACTGCATCATTGACATCATATCTTAACATATTCTTGCATTGCAATATATGAATATGTGTGTATTTTGTTTTGCAGGAATAAATATCGCAACATGGAACTCTTTCTAAGAAGAAGAACAAACTACAACGCTATGAGGGTCAACAAACTCATTAGCGGGCAAAGGATCCAAGTTCAAGAACAAAACGACCCGTGGAACTCCAAATTTTCAAATCCTTCAAGTCAAGCCGCAAAATCAAGTTATCATGAGTGCCAAATCCTCCGTCGCACAGTATCGTCATAATACTATACTGGGACAATTCCTGCAAGCATCGCTTCCTCAAAGTCCTCACTCCAGAACTACATGAGGCCTGCTCCTCGTTAAGCCTGAGGTATGTAAGTAATTCAAAGCAAGAATTCGGCCAAATTCCCTAAGTTCTCTCCTAGAAATCTCCCAATCCCGCAGCTCATAATCTTCGTGCCATTCTTGCAATGCATTTCTAAAGTTGGGACAAAATTGGCTTTGGTTCAATTCTTTGCCCGAAAACTCTTTCATCGTTTCTGTTCAAGGTGGGGCAGTTGTTTGACGGTCAATTTTGACCCTCCCTTTTAAAATTAAATTACTTATACTTAATAATTTACAATAAAAGTATTTTCTAAGAATAAATACCTATTTTTAAAAATTAATTAAGCATTAGTTTTGAAATTAATCACATAGTATTAGTATTATGTAATTATAAATATCCTTCTATTTTAATACTATTAAAATAATTCTTTATATGTGCCATAGAGGTTTTTATAATTAATTTAACAAATTACTTCTGAAAATTTTGATTAATTAGATTATTATGTTAATAATTCAAAATTAGTGTTGTAAATTAGAAAACAAAGTATTTTACAAATAATTAATTACAATAATTAAGAGTATATTTGATATTTGTAATTTAACTAAATTTTAATTGGAAATTAACTAAGTTTAGTTAATTAATTTAAAGAAGCTTAAAAACTAAATGGCTACAATTGCAATTTAATAATTAAACATAAATTGGCCATTTTTTAAGTCAAAACCAGCCCAATCCCATCTAACACAGTCCAAGTCCACCCCCCTCTTTTCACTTTGGCAATCCGCCCCAACCCATGAGAACCAATCAGAGCACGCCATGTCACCCGTCTAAATCACTCACAAAAGAAACACAATCAATCTAGGTCGTCCATCCTATAGATCAAAGGCCCTCATTTTATCTCCGTTTTTTCTTTAATTTGAAACATCCTATCCTATTTAATCTTAGCCTTTAAAAGTATAAGATCTAGTGGCTCTCATATTTTCACTTTTAAAATCTTTTACAACCTTTAAGTGCCCGAATTATCAGGCCGTTGATCATCAGATCCAACGGCCCAGATCTCGTCTCTCACTCTTAACTTAGAGACGGCCAAACCCCACTCCCTAACCCTAATTTATTTTCCACAAATGGCCACCCCCCATTTCCCCTTTCGCCCTCTCTTCTCTCAACTCGTCATGATCAAATCATTCACAGACTTTGCACAAATTTGTGCAAGGTCACAAATCGAACAAAGAATCATCCTCTTTGCCTTTCCTATCTACAATTCTTGCTGAATCTTTCCCGTTTCATCATTCAAAATTCAAACACCCAAATCTGAACCCTAGATACAACGATGCAATATCAAGTCGTCGGATTTCTCTCAATGTGTTATTAAATCCATGGCATGCATGGCATTTCTTTATCATCACCATAGTCCTTCTTTATCCAGAGGTTAAATGAGTGACCTCTGGACGTTGAGGTCATACCCGACGATCCTTTGCCTTCAACAGCCAATCTTCAACTCAGGTAAAATCTTCATCATTTTTCCGTCTACCTTCTTAGATTTTCCTAATCTTGCTTGCATCACCACTCCTCCGTCATCTTCCACTACCTATGCTTGAATCTGAAACCCTAAACCTTTAAATGGAACTATAAATAGAGCCTTGATTGCTCTCACCTAACATCACGAACAAAACCTACCAAACCTAACAAGAGTCAAAAAATCTCATACGAATTAAAATTTAGAAGCCTAGGTCAGTACACCTCCACCTTTTTTGTAACGACCTGATCGGTCGTTTTGAGCATTTGCACTTCTCTTAGTAGTTTGAGGTCATGAGTAGCTCTGTATGATGTATTATAACTTGTGTGAATCGTCGGTTCTGGTTTTCAGGTTATTCGGAATCGATTTGGAAGAATGAATTTCATGATTGAGCTTTAAGTTAAAAGAGTTTACCAAGTTTGACTATTTAGTATTTAACCTAGGATTGGAGTTTTGACGGTTTCGTTAGGTCCAGAGGGTGATTTTGCACTCGGGTGTATGCCCGGATTTGCATTTGGATGTTCCTAGAAGGTTTCGACACTAATTGGAAAAAGTTGGAAATTTAAAACTTTGAAAAGTTCATAAGTTTGACCGAGAGTTGACTTTGAGGATATCGGATTCAAATTGTGGTTCCGGGAATCGAAATAGCTTCGTTACGTCATTTGGGACTTGTGTGAAAATTTTGAGTTCATTCTGAGTTGATTTGATATGTTTCGACACGAGTTTTGGAAGTCGAAAAAAAAGTTCAAAGTTCACTAAGTTCGATTCGAGGTGCAATTCGTCATTTCGATATTGTTATGTGTGATTCGAGGCCTCGAGTAAGTCCGTGTTATGATATGAGACTTGTTGGGATGTTCGGATGTGGTCCCGAGGGGCTCAGGCGTGTTATGGATCGAATTCAGATCATTTTCCTTCATTTAGGCATTGTTGGTTCTGCTGAGCATCTGGTTTCCTTGCTCGCGATCGTGAAGGGTTAATCGTGATCATGTAAAATTGTTTGATGGTTGGGGAGAAGTTGTTCATCGCGCTCGCAAGTCCTCATACGCGTTCGCTTAGGTTGCTGCAGAGTGAGTATCGCGTTCGTGCAAGTGCACACATGTTCGCATAGTGATTTGGGCTGAGCTAGGCAGAGGCAGGTTTATCCTTCGCATTAGCACTTATTTTGTTGCGATCGCATAGTTCAGATGCATGTGGTCATCATGTTCGCATGGATAGTTACGTGATCGTGTAGGGTAATTGTTGGGTAAGTGTTCTCTACTCGGTTTCGCTTTTATTTCATGAATCTATCTTCGTTTTTGGAATTTGATTGAGGATTTCAAGAGAGAAATTGGGGGGGTTTTATCTAAAGCTTCATAGAGTGAATTTTTGAATTTTGAACATCTCGGAGTTAAATTTGAATGAAACTAGTATGGTTGGACTCGTAATTGAATGGGTCGTCGGATTTTGTGAGTTTTGTCAGGTTCTGAGGCGCGAGCTCGGCTTTGACTTTTTGGTTGACTTTGGACTTTTGATTAAAGATTCGACCTTTATCATTTGGAATTGTTTCATTAGGCATTATTTGATGTATTTGAGTTGGTTTTGGCTAGTTTTGAGGCGTTCGGAGGTCGGTACACGCGGGATGGCATTTTTGGAGTATCGTGTGGCTTGCTCGGTATTGGATTTGGCTTGTTCGAGGTAAGTAACACTTCTAAAATTGGTGCTTAGGGTATGAACCCCGAATTACGTGGTATATGATTGATGTTGAGGTGATGCGCATGCTAAGTGACGGGCGTGTGGGCGTGCACTGTGTGAATTGTGATTTAGTCTATTCCATGGAACTGTGTAGCTATCTTATCTTAATATTATTACTGTAGTCTAAGTGTTAGCGCACTTGAGTTGTGATTTATGCTAGAAATCATGTTTAGGCTATATGTTGGTACTATTGGGACCCACAATGGTCTTTTTTTTTGTTGAGTTATTTTCTTAATTGCAGTTATGTACTCAGTCGCATTTATCGTTACGTATCATATCTCAGTCTCTGTTATCGTATATTGTTACATCTCATATCATTGATTAGGGTTGCTTAGCATGAGTGTTGTGAGCCCGAGAGACTAGAGAGATTGATGATTGAGTGAGGTCGAGGGGCTGTGGTGAGTGGTATTTATAGGATCAGGTTGCACGTCACAACAGGCTTTATTGATTCATGCCAGGATTTGGCTTATTATAGCGCTTGGGATGGATCGGCCCCTCCAGAATCTACACATCCACAATGGGCGCAGTTGCTATTGATTTTTGGGCTGGATCTGCCCTGGATTCATTTGCATTAGGCTGGATCTGCCTTGGATTTACTTATGTTTAGGCTGGATCTACCCTGTATAGTACTGAGTGACTGAGAGTGCTGAGTATTTAACATGATGAGTGCGAATACGAGACAGTGAGATTGAGTACTCTGAGAGTGTGAGTACATGAGTTCATAACTGAGGTGCATTGCATGTGACATACGTTCTTGATATAGGCATAGAGATGCATTTCCTCATGCTACCTGGTTTTGGTGACATTCATGATTTCACTAGCATATTGACATGTAGATATAAAGATGTACTTTCCTCATGCTATCTAAAAATGAAACATCTTAATTATTGTTGAAAGATTTTTGGGGAAAATTACAGTTTTCATATTTACTCATATCTCTGGTGATTTGGTGAAAAGAACTAAGTTTTACTAACATCTTTGAAAAACATGCCTATTTTCCCGTAACTGCGAACGAGTTGAGCATCGTACCTCTGAATTATTTCTTGTACTATTTTTATTATGTTGCTATGAATAGTTGTTGGCTATTGGTGTTGGACTCTGACCCTTGTTCCGGCTCGTCACTACTTTCAAACTAAGGGTAGGTTTGTTACTTATTGAGTACATGGGGTCAGTTGTACTCATACTACACTTCTGCTCCTTACATGCAGAATTTGGATGTTGATATTGCTGCATACGACGGGAGATGGATCTGAAGATATACATGCGTTCCAGTTATGGCTATCACTTGCCCTTGTAGCATTAGATTCAAATTCTGTTCATTTACATTTCAAACAAATGCTGTAATTATTTCAGTTCAGTCTTGTAAAAATCTAAATCTTAGAAGCTCATGATTTGTACTACTAGTCCTTGGCCAATTCTTTGTATAAAAGCAGTTGTACTATCATTTCTTCTCTTAATAAATATCTTTAAATTGGATAGTTGTTAATTGACTTACCTAGCGGGTTAGGGTAGGTTCTATTACCACTAGTTGGATTTTGGGTCGTGACATTTTCTCTTTTGACTGTCTTATTCGAATATCATTAACATGCTACTGTCTTTTATTAGTTATGTTCGTTTATGATATTTTTTATTAGTGTATAGATGTTATTTCCAGTTCATGATGATGTGTTGTTTATTTATGGCCATTTGTTATGTTTTTGGGTATCTCTAATCGATGTTGATTGAGTTGTTATGTGACCTTAATGACTTCTATTCCGAATCCAAATATTTTGCATGATTAAGTTTTCTTAATATGCCTCAATGACTTCTCATGTTTTCCCAAACTTCAGATGTTCTTTTAATGATTTTGTTGTGATCTCAATCCCTACCACATTATTTTCTGCATTTTGTTGTTCTGTAGTCGAGGTTGTTGTTCGATAATACTAACTAGAACAAATAAGAAAGCTCATAGTTTAATTCTTCATCACTTAGCTGAAGCATGTGAAGTTTAAGTGTTTAAGTGCTCTCCTTCTTTATATAAGTGTTTGCTAACTCTAAGAGAAACTTCTGAGTCATTACTATGACAGTCTTATGTTTGTGTCTAAATGTTAGTTACATCTCTAGGTCTCTCTATATGAAACAATCTCATTAAGGTGAAGCTTTATGAACATCAGTAACCATTCTGCATATATTTTGTTATGATCAAGTTATCTTTCATAAAATAGGTTATAGTCATGTTTGCTATAGTTGAATGATAACTGTTTTACAAGCTGAGTATAACTACATCATGTTTAGATGTTAATCTTAGTCTGTACAGCTGAGTTAAACCTGTTTGGTATAACATCTTCCTTGTCTTTAACCCCCTTTTATGACATTGTTGACTTCGTCTCATAACGAGTGAAACTCATCCTGTTTTTGTAAGATCATAACCTTATTTGAAATATGTTCCATTTGAATCTACAAACCTGTGTCAAGTTAAAAGTTCGGATTATATTCTGATATCTATAATAACACCTGTAGAGGTTTCTAACTATGACTGTTTCTCTGAACCTTTATTGATGCTTTAAAGAGTTCCAAGTAATATTGTTAACCTACGTGTGCTAGTAACAAGACCTGAGTTAAACCAATCTGTGATTAGTCTGCTAGGGCAAAGACAACTGTATTTCTGGGCTGCTGCATATTTGAACTGTGTGCTCTTTATCAGTCCTTAAGATGTGATCCCATGTATTTGGTTCTTTAGCAGTAAAGTGCTCCTACCTCTATGTGTGTTTGGAGCCTGACCTTCAGACTTGTTTAATGTGTGTTTCATTCACTTAGTATTGGAAATATAGTTATAAAAAAATGAAACTGGTTTTGTGCTCGTTATGTTATTCTGTTAAGAAGGGTATACTCCTGTGGTGTGGTGTTTTGGTGACTGGTTCACATTGAAAAGTGCCTCATTGGCACTTAAACATGTAGGGAAGAACGAGTTGTTAGTGGTTAAGAGTATTTGGGAGTAGTTTGGGCTACTCTCCCCGTCACAAGGATTGTCCTAGGCCTTAAGACCCTTGGGAACTTTGAAGTGTCGGGGGATTAAAAGAGGGCATCGACCTTGAGTGGCATATCTCCTTAGCCCTTAATTCATTGACACTTGTTATTCTCTTTGGGTTTAATGACAACGAAAGGTATTCAATGTGGATCACTTACCATACATAACTGCCACGTTAGTAGAACCCTCCTAGTGTTTAGATATTGTTAGTCACCTTCTTTACGTTTGCTTGTAAGTTTCATGTATTAATATGTATAGAGTATTATCTTTCTAATGATCTTCTCTTTTCTTGTTTTGAAAATATACAATTGTTTGGGCCTACTAAGTTCTTAAGGAACTGAGGCCCAAGTCCAGTATTGCTATATCTCGGAAGTCTAAAGTCAGTTGTTGCCCGTCCCTATTATTGCTGGGCCTCCCTCTTTGAGGCCCAAAAACCAAACTCCTTCCTTTCCTTTACTCCTTTATTATCTATTACTTCGCTATTCTATAGTTTTTTCTACGCCATTGTCTTTATTGTGTTCCTATTATTTTATCTGCCACATGTATATAATAATTATATATTGGATTGAATGCTTTACTTTATACCTTAAATCATATAAACAACTTCGGCAAGCCTTAAAGAACATAGGATTAAAAGAAGTATTAGTTAGTAACTAATCCCCCGTTCGCTAATTATAAGTTGTTTGTATCATTAAACTGCTATGTTTTCGCTAACTTTTCTTTAGGATTTTGAAGCTCAAAAGCTTAGCAAGATATGGCAGCTCCTCTTTCAGAATAGAAAACCAAAACTGAATCGCAAGTTTGACCTTCAAAAAGAAAATCAACTCATTTCAAAAATAAGGTGTTGTCGCCCCAAATAAATATTTTCAAACGGTTCCCTCAAATCTAATATCTAAAAGTCAAGGTATATCTTAGGCTTACTTTCATAACACCTTCATCTCATTAGATTAATATGAACTTCCATGCTTTAGTAATAAAGAGTTTTAAATTAGCTTTCCTTTTCACACATTTTTCTAAATACAAACACCACACACATTTTAAAACTCTTTCAAGTATACATACACTAACATTATTTTTCCAAGACTCCTCTAAATTCATACCTTTTCTAAACTACACACTTCTTTCGTAAATATTATGTCCTAATTCATAGCAAGCCGTACTCTTTTAAAAACTAGTTAAGCATAGTACAAATAATTAGTCCTAAATCTAGTCTAAGTCCTATGAAGCTACCTCAGGTAGATTTTAAGGGGTGCCTAACACCTCTCCTTTAGAAGAACAAAAACACTTACCCATAATCTCACTGGTTAGCAGACAAATAAAGAATATGATTTTAGTAATTAAATAGGTACCCTAGTATACCTTTAAATATTAGGTGGCGACTCTCTTTCATCAACAAGAGAGAAACCACAAGTTAAATCTTGTTTTGACTAGTGCAATATAGACTACAACACATGCAGTAGTATGCGAAACAGGTTCAGGCATTTCATGCACAATTCAGAGAATGGTCGATCGTACATATTCGAAGGGAAGAAAATGTGGAAGCAGATGCATTTGTTAATCTAGGGTCATCTACGGAGATGAAAGGTTTGACTCTGGTACAAATGTTCAACTTCTGCATTCGGTATTTGATGTGCATGGTTACTGCAAAGTCAATTCAACCAACTTAGTCTAGGACTGGAGGAATGAGTTCGTCAAGTACCTTCGGCATGATGATCTCGTCCAATTTCACTCCTCAATTCGAGGTTATGAAAACGGTCGATGTAATAATAATACCCAACAAGAGTCGGGGTCGAATTCCGCAAGGAGCTATAAGAGTGGGAGTTAGTAATATATATCGTAGCGTGTGAATTTGTATATCTAAATTTCCACTTCCACAAAATTGAGTTTTTCTAAAGTCTAATTTAAACTACATTTGCAATTAAATAAATAAAACTAGGAAATTATTTTTGTTGTTTTCCAAATGTTGTAAAAGGCCTAGGGATATGACCTGCACCTAGGTGTTTGCCTAATTGGATATAAACCTTAAAGCTTGTTTTATTGGTCGGGGAGTATTATAGCTATCAACACTCAATTACCCACTCAATACCTCTCGGTCAGAGAGTGATTTTGCGCAATTTGACTTTCTCAAGTCCAAATGGGTATTTAACAAAACGTTTGATAAAAGCTCAAGTCGGGTTGTTACTATCTCTAGGTTCAACCCTTTAATTGGGCTTATCAATCTCCAGATTGACCATATTTCTTGTTAGCCAAGTTTTTCTAGATTAAGTCCCTCTTTCTCAAGTAGAAACCAAGTCAAATAGGTATGAACTAATATTTCAACCATTTATTCCACCAAATAAAGCAAGAACAAGGCTTAATAATAAACACCCAACCATAAACAAACAATAAATCAAACACCCACTAAGTTTACACACTAGGGTTGTGTGACAACCCTAGTGAAAATCTAGCTACTCATGCTTGAAATGGAAGAAATAGAAGAAGAAATGATAATTAAACTTATATTGCTAATTAAAATGATAAAATATATTTTCAATTAGCTCAAAATATGAAAAATGTGAAACTTATCTATTTATACAGGGCTAGAAATTTCGGACAAAAATGCCCTTTTCGAGGTTCTGCAGCTACACAATTTCATGTGCGGTCCGCACTTTTCTTTAGCTTGACAAGATTGGAAGTCTGCGGCCGCAATGTACTCTTTCTGCGGTCCGCACTTTTACATGTGCGGCCGCACAATAATTGTGAGGTACGCACTTTTGCTGGCCTTGAATTGCTGATTATCTGAACTTTCCTCTGACCCAACTTCTGCGGCCGCACTATTCATGTACGAACCACACTTTGCACCAGTCTCTGATGGATTTTCCTTCATAACCTGCGGCTGCAGATGTTATTCTGCGGTCCGCACTTCTAAGCTTTTGTGCTTTTTTTGTCCTTGAGTTCAGATTACTCCTTCTTGAATTGGATTTCATCTCGAGAGTTCATCTTCTAATATTCCTACAATTAAGCAAATTTCATCAGTTTTCGGGAAAACAATTAAACGCTTTTGGACTAAAATAAAAGTTAAAAGGCCCTAATAAGTAGTCAAAATCCCCACTTATAAACTCCCCCAAAATTAAGCTTTTGCTTGTCCTCAAGCAAATAAAGTGGTTCTCACCTCCACAAGTTAAGAGGCATTCCGGCAAATCATGTTGAGTCATTCACACATCAATCGAGACCAACAATTACCCACACCACTTATGAATTATCAACAAGGCAACAAGTTAAACTTTTAAGCACAAATAGTTCTAATGTGACACTTGAGCATCAAGAGTTGACTTTATTCATCAAGGAAGCTCGCTCTTTCATGTACGTCATTGTGGATCCCAAACTCCTCCTCCTCTACTCTCCGTTTGACTATCTCACTTAAGAATTTAGCACTCAATCTAAGGATTTGCAAAAGGTTCACTCATCTCTCGCAAGGGAATGTCGCAAGTACGGCTTTAAATACCATAGGCGTGCCCCTCATGTAATCACCACTAATGTAAGCTCACTCGGCTTGAAATCACGTAGGGGTTTTTCGGAATGCAATGAAGGCTTTTGGACTAAGGTTGGATATGCTATGATAGAACTGGTTCATCTTTCCTTAAGCACTCCATTTTCTTTTCTCGGCTCATGCTTTGCTAACTCTTTGAGGCATTTTCTTTTCCTTGGGGGAACTAGGGAGACTTAACATCACTCTTTCTTGATCATGACATTCATTTTCTCCCTCTTTGATTTCTCCATGCTTTGTATCAATACTTTTCTTTGAATCCCTTCAACTTTTCAACTTATTCACTTTTTTTTGTATTTTTCTTTTTGTTTTTTTGTTTTTCTTGCCTTTCCTTCTCATCTTTTGTTTTCTCTTTTTGTGGCTTGATACCTCTTTCAAGTTCCTCGTCTCTCCCCCCCGAACTTACGTTTTTATCCAATTGTTTTACAAGAGTGTTAGGAAAGCTTGGGTGCCAAGAGAGGGTCACGACAAAACGGGTAAAGGCTTGTAACATAATTATCAAATGAGAAAGGTTTTTAGGCTCAAATTGGTTGACTAGGGATAACAACATTGGTGGGAAATGAAAAACTTCAAGCGGGATAAGGAGAGCCTACAATCACGTCTCAAGCCAAGCGAAACTTAAAATTTCGCCTAGAAACACATTCGGGCAAGTTCTAGACCATTCGCACGGGTAGTTGGACTTGCAACAACAACATCTCACCTCTCACACAGCTTGATTGTTAAAGAGGATAGAGTCGAGGGTCCACAACGACCATATTCAATATTGAAAATCACTATGGTTCAATTAAACCACTCGATGATAGCCTAAGTCAACACAAGAATCACAAGGTCACTAACTAGAGCTATTTCTTTCCAAAAAACCTTGTTTTTAACCATAAGCATGCAGTTAAGTTTGTTGGTACAAAGTGAAGCATGTTTGACTCTTCGAGTATGACCCAATTAGGCCTTTTTATTCATTATTACTACTATTATTACCTAAACACCAAAAAATGATTCAATCCCTTAAGAAGGTTGTCAAGCCATCCATCATTGGGATGAGCCACCCAGTTCACATAGAAACCACCTTTGAAGAGAACCGTGGCATTAAGAAAACAAAAGACTTATTATCCACTAAGACATAAAAAGAAGGTATTAAATCAAAAAGAAGCTACTAATTCAAAAAGAAGACAAACATAAAGATAAAGAAGCTATAAAACAAAAGAAGTATTGAAAGCTAAACGAATATACATAATGAGAGAAAAGAGGGAATATATACATAATGAGAAAGAGAAGAAAATAGTAATAAGTTAATTACAGGCCAAATGTCTCATAGTTATCAAAATACAGAATCATCAGAATGTGTCAAAGAAACTCTACCCCCCCCCCCCCCCA
>MCJB01000281.1:1323-12619 GCA_002018475.1 Nicotiana obtusifolia | reverse complement strand
CCCCCCCCCCCGAATAAAAATAAGCATTGTCCCCAATGCTTAACATAAGAGTAAAAGAAGGGTGAGAGTGAAGAAAACTCCATATGGCTCTGTGTCCATCTCTGTGTCCTCAACAGTGGCACCGATCTCAGCCTCATCCAATTGGATCTCATCATCCTCAAGTCCGGGAGTGGCTGAGTTGGTGAACATCTGACGGACTGCTTCGATAGTGTCAGCAGCAATGTCTAGCTCCTCAGACTAGCCAGCTGGTGCTGTAGGTGCTGTAGGATCTGGGCCTGGGTGGTGCGGGTCCATCAACATATCAAAGGGAATATCTCCGGCTGCTGCAAGATTGGTAACCTGTTGCTGGAGCTTATCCACTGACTTCTTTGAGGCCTGTGACTTGGACAACTCTTCAATCACGGACCCATGTTGTACCAGAGTGGCCATAATAGTGTTTTGATTCTCTAGGAGCTTCTTCAAAGTTTCTTCAACTGTGGGAAGAATCTGGGGTGCCTGAATGGACTGTGTTGCAACATGACTAGATACGTCAGACAGCTTTGGAGTAGTTGTTTGCATCCAGTTGTTGAGGCTCGCCAGTGTCTTGGAGACTCGCAGCACAGAAAGTGGACCAGAGGGCATAGGCACCGGCTTCAAAGCCGAGGTGGAAGGCACTGAGGCTAAAGGTGGAGGCATGGCAGCTGCACTAGTAGAAGGCTCGGCTGAAGTGGATGGCATATCAGCTGTCTCTATACCCACCACCGATGGCTCATCATCAGAGAATACCAAGAGAAAGGCTTCGGCTGACCATTTCTCTTTGGGTTGTGTGCATCCATCAGAGAATACCAAGAGAAAGGCTTCTTCGCCCGAGCCTTCGTGTCATAATCTCTGGGCTATACCCGTGCATCCGTAAGGTACTTAGTTATGCTTTTGGGATATGGGTAGGAGGTATCATCTTGCCTGGAAACCACTGACATGTTGGCCGACATCACGACACCCACATTGATCGGTTACCCATCCATAATAGAGGCAACTAGAACTGCCCGTGGAATAGGTAGGTTGGTTTCATTTCGGCACGGGTCTAGTCTGCTGCATACGAAGGTCTACCATCCCTTCGCCTCAAAATTTAGGGTGTTCCGCTGAATAGAAACCCCTGCAGCTATCCATGGTGGTGGTGCCCCGGGGCTGTAAGAAGCTCAGCTAGCCATGGGCGAGCTGCATCACCCATCACCAGCTTCTCCAAATATTGTGCAGGCTCCACATGTTCAAACCCCAAATAGGAGTTCAGTGCGTGTCGGTCAAATCTCACCTTCAGATATCTCACTTTTGTCATTTTGGTCCCTCTTTTTATGTGTGCCACATTGGCATAGAACTCCCGAACCAAATACTCCTTGGCCTCCACAACAATCTAGGTGAACCACATCCACCCCTTCCTCTCTCGGAACTGTCTCAACACTGCTGGATTATACTTGTCGAGATCTTTGAGTTGGAACTATCGCTCAAGAGTGAGAGATCTCACCGGCCACCACCCACGAAAGCTGGTGAAGGCAGCTAGACTCACAAAACGGTCCTCCCAGACCTCTTTCTTCTTCAACCTCTCAAGGCCGGCAACTGTAGTATCACCGCCTCGACCATTATCCGGAATATCATCAACAGTAACTGCTAGTGCCTCAAGGACAGGTGTAGAAGAGGGCTCTTAAGGCTGACTAGCACTCTCCGAACCCTCCAAGGTGCTATGTAAAGAGGAAGGCTCGTCCTGGAGTTGATACCTTCCCTGTGGCTGTTGTGGCTGTGATTGGACAACAAACTACTCTTGCACTGAGTCGCCCTCCGATGCTTCCCGAGATGGGGCATATGAACTAGATTCGAAGGTTTTTGGATTTCTTCCTCGGCCTGCTGTAGCTTTCTTGGTGATTATCTTTTGGAGTGCGAGGGGTAAAGTGCTTTTGCCTCAACCTTTGGAAGGTTCACCCCTCCCCTTTGAAGTATCACCGCAGCCACGAGATCAAACCATTTTCTATAACAAGAAACAACAGTAGTCAGTTGTAATTCAAATGCACACAGACAGTATCACACAGTGTCAATTACAAGTGCGACCGCAGACTGGGTTATGCGGACCACACAATTTGAACTTGCGCCCGCAGAAATGGAACTGCGATCCGCACAATTTTGAGTGCGACCGCAGATTTGAAGTGCAGTCCACATAATTATCATTGCGGCGGCACATTGGACATCGAAAACTCACTAAAGACAAAGAATGGGTTGTTTTGCAACCGCACACAATTTTCTACGACCGTGGTGGGATTTCCGTTATGCGCACAGATTCAAGTGCAGCCGCAGAATTTACTTAACCAAAGACCCTAAATCTCAACTTCTGCGGGCCGCACAATTTCTTGTGCGGCCACCGATTTCATACCTAAATCGATCAGACTTCCTAGGGTTTTCAATTTTTGCATACATTCAACATGGTATTAACAAGTAAGCATGCAAATCAATTTACCCAGTCCCCATAAAGCAATTAGCAATTGACCCATTACAGATTAAACCCTACATGGTAGTAAAATTGAAATCTATTAACAAATGGCCTAAACTACCTAATGTAAATTAAACTTAAAAAATTGAGAAATTCTATGTGTAATTGAAGCATACCTATGTGTAATTGATATGGATGGAGTGTGGCAGATGATAAAACAGATGATTTCAAAGTGTTAGAGTTTAGAGTGCTCAGAGAGGGAAAAAAATGTACGGTAGCCCCTAAGGTTACCATTTATACTTAACGATCAGACCTGAGGGACAAGGGAAGAGTGCGGCCGCAGAATTCCTTCTACGGTCCGCACTCTTTTACCTGAGGGCTCATATGCCCTTGCTGATCTACGGTCCACAGAATTTGTGGTGCGGTCGCAGACTTTTTGGTGCGGACCGCATAATTTGCTATGCGACCGCACTTTGGCCATTTCTCTAAAAGATCAAACTTCAGAGAGTTTTCATTTTCCATTTCCAATTTGTGCGGTCCGTACTGTAATTGTGCGGCCGAAGTTCCCTTCTGCTGTAGCACCCACAATTGTGCGATCCGCACAATACATATGCGGTGCGCACTTTTTCCACACTTAGCCAATTTTTTTAGCACAGTTCATGTAATGCACACTCATTCCTGCAACACACTCAAATCAAGTTAGTACAAAAACAACACCTATCTATAAAAGAAGAAAAGAAAAAGAAAAAGAAACATAGGTTGCCTCCCAAGAAGCGCCTAATTTAACGTCGCGGCACAACGCAGATTACCATCACTTCAAATGAATAACTGCCACCACGTGGCCATCATCAGCTTGTCCCAAATAATGCTTCACCTGGTGACCATTGACTCGGAATACCTCATCATTTTTGTTCTTCAATTCCAATTCACCAAAAGGTGTCACACCCACAATTTCAAAGGGACCACTCCATTTAGATTTCAGCTTTTTGGGAAATATCTTCAATCGTGAGTTGAACAACAAACAAGATCTCCCACCTTCAATTCCCTGTTTCGGATGTATTTGTCATGAAGGTGCTTCATCTTCTCTTTGTACAAGGACGAACTTGCATAAGCATGGTACCGGAACTCATCCAATTCATTCAAATGTGCAACCCGCAAATTGGCGGCTGCATCCCAATCAAGATTCAACTACTTTAAAGCCCACATGGCTTTGTTCTCAAGATCCACTGGAAGATTACAAGCTTTGACAAACACCAACCGGTATGGAGACATCCCGATAGGAGTTTTGAAAGCAGTCCGATAAGCCCATAGTGCATCATCAAGCTTCTTTGACCAATCTATCCGATTAGCATTCACTATTTTGGACAAGATACTCTTTATCTCCCGGTTAGAGACTTCCACTTGACTGCTAGCTTGTGGATGATAGGGAGTCGTAACTTTATGAGTAACACCATACTTGCTAAGCAAAGTGTCAAAAGCCTTGTTGCAAAAATGCGACCCCTCATTGCTTATGAAAGCCCACGGAGTACCAAATCTTGTAAAAATATTCTTCTTAAAGAACGCCACCACACTTTTCGCTTCATTGTTGAGTAGAGCAATGGCCTCAACTTATTTAGACACATAATCAACCACGACCAAGATGTAGGTGTTTCCACAAGAACTCACAAAGGGCCCATGAAGTCAATACCCCACACATCAAAGATATCAATCTCCAAAATGGTAGTGAGAGGCATTTCATTCTTCTTCGAGATTCCACCGGCCCGTTGTCATTCATCACATCTTTTCACCATATCACTTGCATCTTTGTAGAGAGTGGGCCAATAAAAACCACAACTTAGCACTTTAGCCGTCGTTCTTGCTCCGCCATCATGACCACCATAAGGCGAAGAATGGAAAGCCTCAAGAATAACATTTTGCTCTTCATCTACTATACATCTTCTAATTACCCCATCCGTGCAAATCCGGAAGAGGTAAAGCTCGTCCCAATAATAATCTTGACAATCTCGTTTGAGCTTCTTCCTTTGATTTGAAGAGAACTCATCCGGGATGATTCCACACACAAGGAAGTTTGCTAGATCGGCGAACCATGACTCCTCCTTCATTGAAATAGCCAAGAGTTGCTCGTCGGGGAAGGAGTCACTGATTTTAAGTCCATCATGCGGCCTCCCCTCCTCCTCCAAACGAAACAAGTGGTCCACCACTTGATTTTCACTCCCTTTTCGATCTTGGATGTCAGTATCAAACTCTTGCAACAATAGCACCCATCTCATCAACCTAGATTTTGAATCTTTCTTACTCATAAGGTAGTGAAATGCCATATGATCCGTATGAACAATAACCTTTGCACCTATCAAGTATGGACGGAACTTCTCAATTGCAAACACAATGGCAAGGAGTTCTTTCTCTGTAATGGTGTAATTGACTTGGGCATCATCCATGGTCTTACTAGCATAGTAGACTGGATGAAAAATCTTATTGATACATTGTCCCAAAATTGCTCCAACCACTACATCACTAGCATCGCACATGAGCTCAAAAGGAATACTCCAATTAGGAGCGGTGATAATGGGAGTTGTTGTCAACTTGAACTTTAGCAATTCCAAAAGCTCTCATGCAATCATCATTGAAGTGAAACTTAGAATCATTCTCTAAGAACTTGCACAATGGGTTCATCACTTTAGAAAAATCCTTTATGAAGCAACGGTAGAACCCCACGTGACCCAAGAAACTTCTCATGCCTTTCACTGAAGTTGGAGGTAGAAGTTTAGAAATTACCTCTATCTTTTCCTTGTCGACCTCTATGCCATTCTTTGAAATTTTGTGCCCAAGGACAATGCCTTCCTCGACCATGAAATGGCATTTCTCCCAATTTAGCACCAAGTTTGTTTCTTCACACCTTGCCAATACTTTATCCAAATTTTCCAAGCAATCATCAAAATAATCCCCGACTAATGAGAAATCATCCATGAAGACTTTTAGGTAGTCTTCTACCATATCCGTAAAGATCACCTCACACACCGTTGAAAGTCGTTGGTGCATTGCATAAGCCATATGGCATCCGTTTGAAAGCGAAAGTGCCATAGGGACAAGTGAAAGTTATTTTCTCTTGATCTTTCGGGGCAATAAGGATTTTGTTGTAGCCCGAATATCCATCTAGAAAGCAATAGAAAGCATGTCCGGCCAACCAATCAAGCATTTGGTCAAGAAAGGGGAGTGGAAAATGGTCTTTCCTTGTGACTTGGTTTAGCTTCCGATAGTCCATACACACTCTCCACCCGGTCACCGTTCTTGTGAGAATCAAATCATTCTTGTCATTGCACTACCGGTTTCAGTATGCCAATCACATGATCCCTAGATGATTTACATCCTCTTGAGTCTCTTCCACCGCGTCATCTATATCAATACTTACTTCATCATTTGGTTGTACCACATTACTCGGGATCACCTCTTCTTGTACCACTTTCTCATCATCCACAAGCTGCCTTTAACTTGAGGTGAGTGCATTCCCACCTCTTCCACTTCTTGTAGTAACGGCCATGGTATGCCCATATTGTTCCCACCCCTCGGATTCACCACCGTATCACATGGTTGTTCCCCCTTAGGATGAGAATTTAACGCTTGAGTGATTTGACCCATTTGCACCTCTAGATTGCGGATCGATGTGTCGTGTGAAACAAGTTGGCATCAGAATCGGCATTCTTCTCCATCATTTGTTTGAACATGTTCTCAAAATGGCCCATTTCATTGTTGTACGAACTAGGACAATGGGAAGGACAAGGAGGTGGGTTGCTCGGCTGTTGATACATCGGGGGCCTTTGAAAACCCGACCCCCGATTTCCTTGATTGTTATTCCACCCGCCTTGATTGTTGCCTCCCCAATTTCCTTGGTCATTGTTGTTATGCCAATTCCCTTGATTATTGCTTCCACTCCAATTGCCTTGATTTTTGTTATTTCAATTGCCTTAATTGTTTCCACTATTCCAATTACCTTGGTTGTTTGAAGGTCTCCATGGTTGTTGACTAGGGCCTTGGAAGTTGTTTCCTTGGCCTTGAAAGTTGTTCACATATTGTACCTCTTCCTCTTGGTCATTATAAGAACCATCTTGATCAAATCCATTATCATCTTGCACAAAATTGTCCACTCTTTGTTGCACTTGTGGACTTCTTGTTCTTCTTTTGTTCACCATTATATTTACTCCCTCCATTGCATTGACTTGTCTCGGGCTTTGCACTTATTGAAGTTAAGTCTTTGCCAATTGGTTCATGGTGGTTGTCAACTCAACTATAGCTTGTCCATGGTCATGTAACTCTTTATAAAGAAGAATCATATTGGGATCACCTTGTGGAACATTGGCTCTAGTTGCCACGCCGATGAAGTATCTGCCATCTCATCCAAAATATCACACGCCTCCGCATAAGGCGTAGTCATGAAATTCCCACCGGCAAGTTGAGTCACTACACATTGATTGAGGATATTGATCCCCCGATAGAAAGTTTGTTGAATTATGTTCTCCGTCATATCGTTGTTGGGGCACTCTTTTACCATTGTTCTATACCTTTTCCATATCTCGTGTAGTGGTTCATTGGGCTCTTTCTTGAATGCTAGAATTCTATTCCGAAGAATAGCCATGTGCCCCAGAGAGAAGTACTTAGAAATAAATTTCTCCACTAGTTCACCCCAAGTATGAATGGAATGATTAGGCAAACGTTCCAACCAATCTAAAGCTTTCCCCTATAGAGAGAAGAGAAAAAGCCTTAGCCTCAAAGCATCCTCGGAGACATTTGTTTGTTTGCTCCCCCAACACGTATCGACGAACCCCTTCAAGTGTTTATATGCATTTTGACCCGGTGCAGCGGTGAAGAACCCTCGTTGCTCGAGCAAAGTGAGCATCACGTTGGTTAGCACTTGCATACCCTTCGTTCGGCAACACCCCGTTTGGAGCCGCTCGTGGTGGAGGTGGGGATGGAGCGGGAACATTGTCTTGAGGCGCTCGGCCTCATCTATTGGCTTGAGGTTCAAGAGGGACCTCATCCATTTGATCATCCTCCAAAGCTACGTTTCTGAGCTCGTTGTTTGCCATGATTGCACCTACAATACTCACACGTTAGTAACAAGGAAGGAAAAGAAGATATCGCAAAAACACACCTAAATATATAGCTAACACCGTATTTAACTCCCCGGCAATGGCGCCAAAAATTGATCTCGTCCAATTTTACCTATCAATTTGAGGTTATGTAAATGGTCGATGCAATAATAATACCCAACAAGAGTCGGGGTCGAATTCCGCAGGGAGCTATAAGAGTGGGAGTTAGTAATATATATCGTAGCGTGTGAGTTTGCATATCTAAATCTGCACTTCAGCAAAGTTGGGTTGTTTTAAAGTCTAATTTAAACTACGTTTGCAATTTAATAAATAAAACTAGGAAATTATTTTTGTTGTTTTTCAAATGTTTTAAAGGCCTAGGGTTATAACCTTCACCTAGGTGTTTGCCTAATGGGATATAAATTTTAAAGCTTGTTTTATTGGCCGGGGTGTATTATAGCTATCAACACTCAATTAGCCACTCAATACCTCTCGGTCAGAGAGTGATTTTGCCCAATGTGGCTTTCTCAAGTCCAAATGGGTATTGAACAAAACGGTTGATAAAAGCTCAAGTCAGGTCGTTACTATCTCTAGGTCCAACCCTTTAATTGGGCTTATCAATCTCCAGATTGACCCAATTTCTTGTTAGCCAAGTATTCCAAGATTAAGTCTCTCCTTCTCAAGTAGAGACCAAGTCAAATAGGCATGAACTAATGTTTGCAACAATTAATTCCACAAAATAAAGCAAGAACAAGGCTAAATAATAAACACCTAACCATAAACAAGCAATAAATCAAACACCCACTAAGTTTATACACTAGGGTTGGGTCACAAACCTAGTGAAAATCTAGCTACTCATGCTTGAAATGGAAGAAATAGAAGAAGAAATGATAGTTAAACTTATATTGCTAATTAAAATGATAAAATATATGTTCAATTAGCTCAAAATATGAAAAACTACTAAAAAGAGTAACTGATGTCAAAAGTTGACCTAAAAATGTGAAACTTGTCTATTTATACAGGGCTGGAAATTTCAAACAAAAATGCCCTTTCAGAGGTTCTGCGGACGCATAATTCCATGTGCGGTCCACACTTTTCTTTAGCTTGACAAGATTGGAAGTCTATGGCCGCAATGCACCGCACTTTTACATGTGCGGTCGCACCTTGATCTTCCGTGGTCCGCACTTTTACATGTGCGGACCACACAATAATTGTGCGGTCATCTTTTGCTGGACTAGAATTGCAGATTCTCTGAACTTTGCTTTGACCTAGCTTCTGTGGCCGCACAATTCATGTGCATACCGCACTTTGCACCAGTCTCTGATGGATTTTCCTTCATAACCTGCGGCCGCAGATGTTATTCTACAGTCCGAACTTCTGAGCTTTTGTGCCTTTTTTGTCCTTGAGTTCAAATTACTCCTTCTTGAGTTGGATTTCATCTCGGGAGTTCATCTTCCAATATTCCTACAATTAAGCACATTTCATCAACTTTCGAGAACATAATTAAACACTTTTGGACTAAAATGAAAGCTAAAAAGTGCTAATAAGTAGTCAAAATCCCCACTTATCGTATGGCAAGTTACCCGAAGACCCAAAGGCTTCCCGAGCATTACGAACCAAAGCAGCTCGTTACTGCCTCAAATATGAGCAGTTGTATAGAAGATCATACCAAGGACCATTGGCTTAGAGTCTGGGGGCCTCGGAGGCGGACTACGTGATAAGGAAAGTGCACGAAGGAGTATGCAGGAATCACTCTGGTGCAGATTCATCAGTTCTGAAGTTGATCGAGGCAGGTTATTATTGGCCTCGGATGGAACAGGACGCAAAGACATTCGTCAGAAATGTGACAAGTGTCAACTCCATGCATGATTGGTACACCAACTGGTGGAGC
The DNA here is from genome assembly GCA_002018475.1 of Nicotiana obtusifolia. Lineage (NCBI taxonomy): Eukaryota > Viridiplantae > Streptophyta > Magnoliopsida > Solanales > Solanaceae > Nicotiana > Nicotiana obtusifolia. The sequence continues at coordinate 3,192 of MCJB01000281.1, read as the reverse complement.
TCTTGCATTCGGTGTTGTCCCTATGGCAATTCATGAAACAAGGGATGGACATAGTCGGTCCTCTACCGCCGGGTCTCGGCAAGGTAAGATTTTTATTAGTTTTAACTAACTATTTCACTTAATGGGTTGAAGCAAGTTCTTACCAAAAGATTGGTGAACGCAAAGTGATGGACTTCCTATGGGACCACATAATCTGCCAATTTGGAATTCCAAAGGAAATTGCTTGTGACAATGGGCCGCAATTCATAGGCTCCAAAGTTACCAAATTTTTGGAAGGATTGAAGATTAAGAGAATTATATCTTCATTGTACCATCCTAGTGCTAACGGGTAGGCGCAATTAACCAACAAGGTAATCATTCAAAACCTAAAGAAAAAGTTAGAAGATGCTAAGGACAAGTGGCTCGATGAGCTACCAGAGTGTTGTGGTCATATCGGACTACGAAAGTCGAGCACAGGAGAAATGCATTTCTCTCTCGTATATCGCACAGAAGCTCTGATACCGGTGGAAGTGGGGGAATCAACATTAAGGCTTTCCTGAACAAGCAAAGAAGCTAACAATGAAGCGATGCTGGTGAAGCTGGACTTGCTCGAGGAACACAAGGATTGGCATACGTGGAGTAGTGGCTCAAAATCAAGGGATGAAAAGATATTATAATCGGAGGGCCCATCTCTGCTACTTCAAAGTGGGAGACCTGGTTTTGAGAAAGGTGACTCAGAGCACTCGAGAAGTCAACACCGGGAAGCTAGGTCCAACATGGGAAGGTCCTTACCGGGTTTCAGCTATACTGGTAAAGGGTTGTACGAGCTGGAGGATCAAGATAGAGCCAAATTGCCCAGCAATTGGAATTGACTCACCTCAAAAGGTATTATTGCTGAAGGATGCTACCAATACTGAAAGTATGTGTTGCACTCTTTTTTCTTTGACCAGTTTTTGTCCCAATCGAGTTTTTCTGGCAATGTTTTTAATGAGGCAGCAACAGAAAGCATGCTACGGAGGGAGCGTCATCGGCAAAAGGAAAGACCTTTAGAGACTAAGGCACCAAAATTTTTGCATCGATGACAAACAACTATATTGGATGGTTAAATAATCTTTGGTTCGATGGCAAGCTTTGCCTTCCGTTACTAAAAAGGGATTATTTAACCATTTATAAGTCGTTTCCACCTGTGAAGAAAGACTTCTGGTGCTCGAATTCGCATGCTTCGCATTCGAACACTTGGGGGGGGGGGAATAATATCTTATATGGCACCAGGAGTGCCATGAAAACAGGGACTGCGAGAACAGGGTTCAATATTTCATCAGGACCGGGGACAGCATGATCAACCCCGTAGAAATAAGTTATACAAGTTAGCCACATATATTGGCAGTTTTTTACTTTAGCAAATTAATGCTTATGTACTTTCAAAGATACAAGGAAAAAAATAAAGTCCTTTTATGTTTATCTTATTTCTTGTCCAAATGATGAGTTGATTTTATCATTTGAAAGTTAATAAAAACTTCAAACGCTTGTGCCGGAATAAACAGGAGATGTCCTCTTCAAGAGCACAATAAATATAAGAGGGTCATCTCTTATGAAAGCCACATAGTAAAGGGTTGATTCCGGAAGAATTTGTGCCCGGAATCAAAAGCTATCGTATAAAAATATACCCGAAGCTTTAACCAATTCAACGCAAAAGGAATATATTTTGCGCAATACTTAATTAAAATATTCTGTATTTATCAAAGTACCAAACTCGATGAAAAGTTTTGAATAATTACAAAGAATAAAAAAAGGAAGAAAAGAAGATAAAAAAAGAAACTAAGAATCATCACTGTCGAAGCCCGAAGGGAGAGAGGGATCTAAAATTCCCCCCCTCCCCCCCCCCCCCCC
>MCJB01000280.1:0-19439 GCA_002018475.1 Nicotiana obtusifolia | reverse complement strand
GTTTCTGAAATAAAGTGTGGGGGAAAGGTATTTTAACTGATGGGCCTTTTTATAGTTTTAAAGAGATTACAAGTTTTATAAATTATAATCCAGTCCCAAATTAAACTAATCAGCTTTTTAAACTTGTGTTTGACTTGGACGGTCAAAAAAGTCACCATTTCTAATTAGGTGACTTTTTTGTCACCAAAACTTAAATATTCCAAGTTTTCGCTCTCTACGAAAATGGCAAGAGAAGAACAGTAGCTCGAAAATATAGCTGGGAATTTCATTTTGGGTGGAAAACAATTTTCTTACCATGGAAATCATCTGTTCAGGAGAGGAACCGTGGAAGATTCTACAAAAACAGGTTCTTCTTCGTTCTTACACGTTGGCATGCTGTTGGGATACTTGCAGCGGCAATCTGTAATGTTAATTAAACAATGTCTACAATATGTTTGATAAAAGTCTCAACTTAACTGTCTGCGAATATTAAGTAGAAATGAGTTGATGAATGATCCTGTTTCATCACATTAACTTACGGTTATAATTTGGTAATACAAATTAAAATGGCAAGCATTTGTTGTTGTGTTTTTGTTTTTTTCTCATGTTCACCATTTTACCTGTATAAAAATTGGCTAGATATCATCCAATTCTGCTTCTAATTGGCTTACTAAATAACTAGATTATTGGTGTAGTTCCGAAGACGAGTAGAGTCAAGAGTATATTAGAATACAGGTATCTGTCTGGACAAGAGATACTTTTATCAATTGATTAAGAAGACTAAGCTGATAATGGGTATTTTAATCTTAAAATTGTCAGTTTCTAGGCTCTAGCTATTTGATTCTCATGTCTGTTGGTGGCCTTTCAAGTACGCCTTTAGCCAATTACTTCAACTTCTCTCACAAATTTTATCGTGGTATAACTAATCCCGGAGTTAATCATCCCTAGGTTGTAGTATTTTTTTTTTATCCCTATGGGATGGTGGGATAACTAATCCCGGAATAATTAGTCATGGAATAATTTATTTCTCAACCAAAGGACCCCTTAATGTTATTTTCTAGAAGAAACAATGACCCGTTTCATATCTTTGACACTTTTACGCTACGGGAATTAATTGGACTAGTTTTAGAGTTAAATCAAATTCAACTAATTATTTCTTAAATCAGATATCCAAATGTTACTACTCCATCTGTTTCAATAAGTTCTATATGTTTTATGTCATTCCTATATATTTCAAACCACTTTCCTTGAGATGTTTCAAAATAATCAATACTATTTGATATAGTATTGATTATTATACAAAAAAAAATGCTTCTTTGAATATATTTCTGACCTCATGAGTTCTATTTATTCATCACCCTCTTTAATTAGTTCGAGAGATAAGTACTGTGAAGGATCTATCTTTCTATAGCATGTGTAATTGCATTCGTTTTTTCCTATTTGCATCTTATAAATAGTTACAGAATTTTTTTTGGTCGTACCACTCATGAGCATTTAAGGCATTCACACAAAGCGACAGAATTTACAATTTATTTTTCATTTGTTTCAACACCTCCGAAACCATTTATCTTGATTCTGGTTGATTTAAAAACAGCCTTGTGCTGACCTCATTAATATATATTAGGTTACAGGTCAGATGTCAAGATCCAAGAGACGTGCAGATAATTTTCACAATTGATTAAGAAGACTAGGATGATAATGGTATTAAAAAAAAAGTTCAGAAGTCAATTACTTGTATTTTAATAATGTTGGAATTGTCAATCTCTAGCTATTTCATTCTTCTTTCTGTCGCTGGCCTTTCAAGTACTTCTTTAGCCAATTACTTCAACTTCTCTCGCAAATCTTTCTGAATCCCATAGTTTATTTTGTTAGCCGCTGTTCAACATTATTTCTCAAACAAGAGGTTCTAATAACAGCTTAATCTTGGTTTGCTGAACTTTAAGCGGCCAAAAGGTAAGATTATGCCGAAGGTCTCTTATTTTGTTATTGCTAGTTTTCTCTGTTACTAGCCAGTTAAGAATCTTAAGACTGCATAAATCTACATAAGAGATTTAGGTCCCTTATTACCTTCGTCAGAGGTGGATTTAGAATTTAAACATTATGGGATGGAGTTACGGATTCTACCATATTCCGTCCCTGTAAAGTAGAAGCATCAAATCTGGCTATATTTGAGAAAGTAATGGTAAATGAGCAGGACTCGAGAAGAATTATGTGGTGATAGGTTTTGTTTTCTTGAATATTCGGGTCTTGTATTTTCTTCTTTATCTTATGAACTCCTTTTTTCTTTTGTGAAGTAACTTTGTTGGATAACTTTCCTGTAAAGAACATTTGATGTTTGACCTTGATAAATAACTTTTTATATATGTGGCTATATCTGCAAAATTGTTTCCTGCTATGACTTTTTATGCTTTTTTCTTCAGTTTTTTTCCCCTCTTATTTCTCCTGTTAAAGTCTTGTGTACTTTTTATACATCAGGTCCTGTGAACTTGAAAGGAAGGGAAAGAAAAGTTACTTTGGCATTGACCTGTGAAAATTACAATCATGGAAAGAGGAAAAGAAAATGAAGGAGGAAGAGACAAAGGGGAAGCAAACAACTTATCGGTATGTCATACAACTCATACGATTTAAAACTAATATTGACTTGGATGGCTATCCAATAAATCCTCAAGGTACAATATTAATGTCGTACAAGTGTTTTAAAGAGTTCATGATAAAAACAACCTTTCTACCTGTACAAGATAGGGGTAAGATCTGTGTACACTCTACCCTATTCAGACCTTACTGGGTATGTTATTGTTGTGTTGATATAAAGACCAGCAAAAAGTACTTGAAGAATTTCTTCAACATTTTGGATCTTAATCAATTAAGATTTTACCTTCTATAAACTATTTTCTTATTTGGGCAATGAAACATAGCTGTAACTAAAGGGGGCCAGTGGTCCGGTCCGTTCACGGACCGGAATTTTTTTCCGGTTCCGGTCTGGTCCGGTACCGGAAGGCCTCAAGACCGGACCCAACCGGTCTTACCGGTCCGGGACTGCTGGTCCTCTTTGGTGGAAGCCGGTTCGTGACCGGCACCGGCTACCGGTATCCCGGTTTTTCCGGTCCTGTCCGGACCGGTCCAGCCGGTGTTTTTTTTTTTTAATTGTGTTTCATTTAAAGTGATGGATAATTTTAAGTTTTTGAAAATATAACAACAAAATATTACTAATTTTGTATATATATTTGAAATGTTTAGTTTGTTTCAAAGTTCCAACTTAGAATTAATAAACTTGTAATATTTTTTCAAACTTTGAATTAGTTTCAAAGTTTAAAATCAGATTCAAACCTTGAAATTTGAATCAATTAGAAACTAGTAATTAATTGCAGTATTTTTGCGCAAGGAATAAATTTTTTTTAAAAAATAAGAAGACAAGAATTGTGAACTTATGATGGAATTCCAAGATTTGGAGCAATTTTGCTATAGTGTATTCTAATTTAGAAAATTATATTCTTTTAAACATATTGGCTAATTTTTTTAAGATAGCCGTAGGTTTTTCTTTAGGAACTGGTTGTTGTTGTTCTGGTTCATCTTCGTCTTGTTCTTCTTCATCTTCTTCTTCATTGCCTGTTTGACTCTCTTCACTTGTTCCGTTGCCCAAAATTTGATCGAGATACGCTTTGTCTTTTTTCTGAGAAAGTTCTGGTATTCCAAAGTTTCTTCGCTCTGCTCTGATCCAATCCCTGAATAAAACTCCTGTCTCCATTGCCTCTTCTCTCAACGAATGTCTGTGATCTCCAATTTGAAATCTTCCTTGGTTAAAACCGCTCTCCGATGCAACTGATGAATCTTGAATTGTTAATATATCCTGGGCCATTTTTGTAAGTATTGGAAACTGCGATTCTTGATTCTTCCAATAATCTAATAAATTATGAGTTCCAAAACTTGTAAGTTTCTTTGGGTATTGAATTAAATAGACTTGGAACTCGCTGTATTCCTCCCCGTACTCGTCTTGTTCTGAAAGCAACTTTTGATCAAGTTCTCCAAAAATGCTCATCCCCGTATGCCTTTTGCCCATTTGAGAAGAACTTTCACCGGTTGACTGTATTGGTGCAGTTGGTGTAGCACTGTCTGCCCAAGTTCTATACTTTGCGAAAACAGCCACGGTATCTGAAAGAACTTTAGCACAAGCATGTTCTACACTTGGATATTTATTAGTCGCAATTTCAAACAGGTTTAATATCTAAATTGCATATATTTCTCTAACAATTCGTTCAGTTAACTTAAGTGTAAAAGCAGGATGCAACACATAAGCAATGTAAAAAAGCTGGAGAATTGGGGAAAAATATTTTTAAAATTTTTCAATCATAGCCTCTACAGCCACTTTATATGCTTCGTATTGCCTATATAATTTAAATAATTTAGATATTCCAGCTATATAATATAACATGGTAGGAGTAGTTGGATAATATTGTCCGGAAAATTCTAGAGTAGCATGATAAATGTTTTCTAAAAACTGAAGGAGATGTTGAACAAGGTTCCAATCGTCCTCTTTAAGGTGATAAAGTTCCATAAAATGCTTATTATACATCTGAGTAATAGACTCTTTATATTCATAAGAACAGTCAATGCTTCATATAAAGTGTTCCATCTAGTACAAACTTCCTTTGGGACTCTCCTAATCGGCATTTCTAATTTTATACATTTTCTTTCCCATTCTCTTTTTCTTTCTTGATTTTTATTTCTAAATATATAAGCAATAGCTACTTTCACCTTTTCAATAATGTGGTTAAACAAGTCAAGACCATCTTTTACTACTAAATTATAAATATGACATGCACATCTAAACTTTATAAGCAATAATACGTTTATAAGCAATAACTCAGATGTGCATGTCAATTACCCGTGTGGTTCATCAACGACTTTATAAGCAATAATACGTTTTTGAAATACCCAATCAGGATCTATCCAATGAACAGTAACTGTAATATATTCACAATTATTTGTAGAACGACCCATATCCGTAGTAAGGCATACTCTAGTGTCAAAGTTATCAAATAAATATCGCAAATAATCTCTATATTTGTTCTTAAATTTAATAATATCATTTTTAACAGTAGTTCTTGGAAAACCTTTAAAAGAAGGATTATATGTAGCCTGAATATAACGAACAAAACCAGTAGAAGAAGGAAAACTATGAGGTAAACCCTCTACCGCAACTAGTTTAGCAATATTTTCCCTATCCCTTTGTTTATCATAAGTAAGAATCCCTCCAATCGTTTGGTTAATTTTCGTTTGGATACCCAAGGATTCATCATGCCCTACTCCCCCATGTTCGGCTCCTAAATAAATACCCCCGCCTGCATTGATCATTCCTTAGGATGTTTATTTCTTAAGTGAGTCCTACTTTTATCCGTCCTACCGTCATTACCCCCACTTTTAAAAACCCACTTCATTCCACAAAGACCACAAACGGCCGTCTGACTTTCAACTTTTTTTTCCGCAAATTCCCACACCTCAGATCTATCCTTACGTTTAACCGGGACTCTAGTAGAAGGTACAGGAGGTAAGTCAGACTGAACTTCAGGTGGACTAGCTTGAAATTCATGTGGTTCTTCTAAATTAACCCCAATTTCATAGTTATATTGCGCTTCTAACATATCATTATCAACTGGATTATTAGAGCTAAAATCATGCTAATATTGAGAATCATATATGTGTTGACTAGAACTACCAGCAATTCCTTTACCCCTATTTCCACAACGACCACGTGCCCGCCCCCACTACTAGTTCCAATTGAACCTCTTTGAGACATAATTATAGCAAATAAAATAAATATATGACAAAAATATAATAAAAGAGTAGGAAGTAGGAACGACCAACCAAATATAACCGTATAATTGAGGTAAAGTTGAAACTTGAATCTTTACTTGATAACAACTCCAATTAAAACTTGATAAAGAAGCAAAATTGTATAATTTAAACAAGTAGCCAAAGTAGCAAAATAGCAATATTGTAGAGAGTTTGAGAGAATTGGATGAATTCTGTGAAAGCTATGATGAAATAATGGGGTATTTATAGGGAAAAAATAGTTGGGGGTGGTTATGGGGTGAAAATGGCCGTTTTTGGCCGTTGGACAACGGCTATTAGCTCAATAGGGCCGTTGCCAACGGCTAGTTTTTAAACTGTTTTTTTTCCCCGAACCGGTCCGGTCCGGCATTTTTTTGGTACCGGTTCATCCAGTTTTAAACGGACAAACCGTCCCGCTACCGGGACCGGTAGTCCGAAACAATAATGGTCCGATTTTCACCGGTCCGGGGTGAACCGGACCGTTAATCACCCTTAGCTGTAACTCCTTCCATTTTACTTTTGAACTAGATATATAAACTATGAAACTTCTTCATATTATGTTTGAACTCTTTACCTACTGAATAATATTTTTTCTTCATTAACCTTTTTGTATAATGTTTGAAAACTACGCTAAATAATTAGCACGAATAATCAAGAATTATATAAAGATATACAAGGGAAACAGAGAAAGAATGGTGGTTTACCCTTTGAAAATAAATTTTATTGAATAAAATTATAAATAGAATTAAATATTTAAAATTTGGGCTAAGCTAATATAAGGAATTTGAATCCATTAAAAACAATTAATTTCTATAAGGTTGAGAACAAATAATTGAGCCTTTGAAATAAAAAATTGGAAAAAGAATCCAATTCAGTTCTTTTCTAAAGTCATCTACAAGTAAAATCATGGAAAAATGCATAAGTATCCCTGTCCTATAGCCGGATTCCCAATTATACACACTCTACATTTGCAGGGGTTCTATTAAACCTCCCCCTCTCCCTGAACTATTTTAAAGTCAAATGAATTCACCCTTAAAAGTACCACAACCAAATTTCGTTGGGCAGTAAACCGCATTCGCTTGACGCATCAGATTTCATTATTAAAAAAAACCTTTCTCTTTTCTCTTCTTCATTACTCCAGTCACCACCAACAAACCGGAATGACAAAAATTTAAAAATTGAATTGAGAAGTGGCTACTACTATTTCATTTATCGTATATTTTTTGTCATCTTTACATATTCTTAAATAACACAGAGCACCAAATATATGATTATTTATTTATAAATTTATGTGAAGATGGTATTCAAATATGCAGGAGTTACATGAAAAGTTTATCATAATTGTGCGATTAATGCTCATAAGACTTATAATGAGTTTTCCTTGGCGATTTTTATTTTTTATACATGCCTCTTATTGGTACTTATCTTTTGGGACATTATTTTACTCAACATTATTCTTTGTACAAATAATGGTTTGCTATTGTCCAATCAGTGATTCTTATGCTTTAGAAAACATCTTTAAATCTGGAACATTAGTCAATCTTTAATATGGTTCTTGAAGGAATAATATTGAATTTTATTTTACTCTATTTTTGTTAATGTTGTAGGCACTTAAAAATTTGTGTCTTATTGACAAAAACTTTTCGATAAATCACACGGGATAATATGGCAAATTATGTCGCAAAGAGAATTACAACCAATGTTTAATAATACATGGCAAATTAATTATTAGCTAAGTTCTACATGATAGCTCAATTTCATCAGAACAAGTTACTAAGACAGTAAAAACTGCTACATAGTGATACAAAAGACTGCAAATAAGACAAGAAGTGTTTAAAAACTGCTACATAGTTATTTGAATTGTGACTTTTAATTTTGTAATTCTTAATAGTACTATTTCTACTTGGACTTTTTGGCAGAGAGAGTGAGAGCAGATACATTGGTGTCAATGTTACGTTGTTATCAACCTATCATTCTTTATCTTTAATTTTTTCCTATTGTTTCTTTGTATTCAAACTCCTAGTTTTCAGCATTCTCACCACCTAACTTTAAATCCAAAAATTTATTCCTCTTTAATTTGGATCTCTCCACCTAACTTAGTATCACATATCCACCTAACTTCAAATCCAAAAATTCAGTGAAGGTTGTGAACTACTTCATCACAAACTCGACTGACTTTGATCACAAAAGCTAATTCATGTGAAATATTCCTGAATAGTTTTGCTGCTTTAGGTTTGCCAAAATTGAGCATATTTGGTCTCCGTCTAAATATTTAAGAAATTCGTTAGATTTAGCGAAACTTTGATAAAAGAAGATTTAAGCAAAAATACTAAGAAAGTCCTATCAAATTTCAAAAACTGCAATACTAAAGACTGCACCACCCATCAGAAATAGGACAACATAGTAGAAATTACACCGCAAAATACAACACTAGCCACAAGAAATAGACCAAAATAGCAGAAACTCTAAAATCGCACTTCCAATTATGAGTTCCCCTTAAATCTTCATAGTTCCAGTTAAATACTACAACCAAAGTTTGTTACCCTCGCCGTCCCATTTTATGTGAGACTCTTTCTTTTTTAATCTGTACAAAAAAATGTCATCTTTTATCTAGAAACAATTTATCTTTAAAATTTCTACTTTACCCTTAATGAATTAATTTACAGTCACACAAAGAAAACAACACATATTAGGTAATGCTTGATAAGGGTTGGGCTAGTTGGGCTATGACCCAATTTTTAGCCCATCTTAACCCAACCTATCTTAGTCCAAGTAACTTTTTAGCGGGTTATTTGACATACTCAATTATTGACTCAACTTGTTTTGACCCATCCGAAATCGACCCAACCCGCTCATTTGACACCACTAGAGTAGTAATAAATAAGCATACCATGCACCATCCAACAATAATTCTTAAGAATTCTCAAAAGATGAAGCCTTTGAATTGATAACTTCAGTCAAAAGCTACAATTATATACAATTTGAATATAACCTATTGTTGTACACAATGCGGTAAGAAACTATATATACATACAGCTTATTTACAATTTGTATAAAATTATGTTAGTTGTATATATTGTATGTCGTTTGTATATTTGACGTACAAAATATATACAATTTATTTATGTCTTCTTCGAGTTTCAACCTAAAATTCCAACCAAAATCAATTCGAATGTTCACCAAACTCCCTTAAAATTTAGATATAAACTCCAAAAGATATTCCCAATTGTTTGCAACAACGGCAAATCTAAACAAATAACAATACTGTAAAAATTATTTTTCAAATTTTAAGCTTTAATGCATTTTAATGGTTGTTGCCAAAATATGGACCGAGTTTCGGTCAGAGAGGAAGAGGAAAGTCTTCTCTTCTTCTATTGAGTAATAAGAATATATATAAAATAATAAATCCAAGTCCTAACAAATATGAAAATTTTAGTCCTAAACATACATGGAGAACAACTAGGTACACTATGGACCACTGATGCTTCACCTCTAGTTACATTGTGGACGATCGATGCTTCACCTTCATAAAATGTATACAATATATACACGCCTAATACCCTCCCTCAAGTTGGCACATGCGGATTACAAATGTCAACTTGCATAAGAGAGAAACGTATTGAGATTTTCCCAATGCCTTCGTAAAGAATTTGCCAATTGCTCACGTGAAGACACAAAGCTGGTACAAATGTTTTCTTTTACTATCTCGTCACGCATAAAATAACAATCCACTTCAATATATTTGGTTCTTTCATGAAAGACTGGATTCTTGGATGTGTGCGATGCTGCCTGACTGTCACAAAGAAGACGAATAGGAGAATTGCAAGTCACTCCTTGACTAGACAAAATTTCATTTAGCCGTTTCAGCTGACAAACCGTCATCGCCATAGAATGATATTCGGCTTCTACCAATGATCGAGACACGTTATGCTGCTTCTTAGTCTTCTAAAATATCGGTGAGTCACCTAAAGATACCTGTGAGTGAGCATTGAGTCAAAGGACAACATGTCCAATCAGAGTTGCACCATCCATAGACATGCATATCACATTTACTAAACAAAATGCCTTGTCCTGGATTCCCCTTCAAGTAGAGTACAACCAGCAATGCTGCTTGCCAATGCTCTTCTTTCGTTTGTTGCATGAACTGGGATAAAACATAAATGCAATAGGAAAATCTAGCCGTGTGAAGCAAAGATAGATGAGTCGTCCTACCAAACGATGACAACGTTCCGAGTCATCAAAAACTCGTTGTTCTGCCGACGCTAGCTGATGATTCTACTCTAAAGGCACTCCCAAATGCTTAGAAACCATTAATCTAACCTGTGAGGTAATTCTCAAGGGATATTTATGTTGGCTCAAGAAAATTCTATTGGAGTTTATGAAAACCTGAAAAATATTTCAATCTGCCTAAATACTTCATGTGAAAACATTCACCAAGATATATCTTAAAATCGCTGACAGCCCTAGGTTTATTGCAAAATAATAAAATCGTCGACATACATAGGGTCATTTATTCGCAACCTGAAATCTAGGAGGTAGTTTCATGTATACTTCCTCGTGAAGATCCCCATGCAGGAAGGCATTATGCATGTGCAACTCCTAGTTTTTCACCGCTGCAATAGCCGATAATGCTCAGATTATCACCATCTTTGCCACCGGAGGAAATGTTTCAGTATACAATCCTTTCTACTTGATGATTCCAAAAAATAACTAGACGAGCATTGTGTCATTCAACCGTTCCATCTGAGTTGTACTTTATCTGGTAAACCTACCTACATCTAAGAGTTTTTTTATTAGGAGGCAAATCTTCTATCACCCATGCCCATTATTCACCAACGCTTGTATTTCTTGCTTCATTGCCTCTCTCCACTTTTCATATTTCATGGCTTCGGAGGAAGTCCCTGGTTCATCGGTCATAGTAAATGCTGCAAGAAAATTTCTTTGTTGTGCAGAAAGTTTATCGCAATTTACATCGTATGCTAAGGGATAGGGCGTACATTGTGCTAAAGGGATAGGGCGTACATTGTGCTAAAGGGATAGGGCATACTTAATATGATGTCGTGAAGTGGATAAAGGCCAAAATAGAGTCAATATTTGGATCGTATTAGTAACATAATCATACAAATGGATTGGGTATACACTGTGCTCATAAGGAATTTTTCCATCCAAAGTTAAGGACGATGTTCGATTAATCAAATGACATACCATCAAATTCATTCCCCCAAAACTCTATAGGTAAATTACCTTGAAAATGCAAGGCCCGTGCTACATTCAATATGTGATGATGTTTTCCTTTCACTCTTCCATTCTGCCGAGGAGTTCTTGTACATTAAGTTTGAAAATAACCCCGCACTCCAGGAAATAATTTTTCATACAAGTAAACTCTGTTCCATTATCGCTCTTGAAATTTTATCTCTTATTGAATTGTCTCTCTATCCTAGCAAAAATTTTCTTCACAGTTTGGCTACTTCTTTCTTATTAATCAATAAAAAGATCTACACAACATGCAGATAATCATCTACAATAGTAAAAAATACGATGCACCACAAGACGAAGTCATTCGATAAGGTCCCCAAAAATCACAATGAATAAATTCACAAATGCTAGAAACTATAAAATTACTCAAAGGAAATTTTTCTCTCTTTTGTTTTGCCCGATGACACATCACATCTCTTATTCAAAATGTTAATTTTTCAACAAAAATAAATTTGGTCACTTCTAGATAAGGATGTCCCAAATGCTTGTACCAAATATCCAATGAGTCAACACCACCTATCTTCAGCGCACACTCCCTCAACTTGTTCTAAAAATAGTAGAGCCCATCTCTTCGTGTGCACGTTAAGCCGGACACAAAGAATATTTTCAAAACCAAATTTCCTACAAGTTTTGTTGAACCCTTGTTGGTGGCTACAACATTGCTTCCATCAGGCGAAGCAACAGGACATCCATATAATTTTCACATATTATGCAATAATTTTAAACAACCTGTCATATGATTAGATGCCCTATGTCAATGATCCTTTATCATCTTTCTTTTTGGTTCAAATATGTATAATTTTGAGGTTATGCCTCTTTTCCTCTCCCTAAATTGATCCTCTAACCTTTGAATCTTAGTATTCAGCGGGCAACAAAGAAATATAGAGATGAAAACGGAGAGACATGACGTGATTAAATGCTAGATTTAGAAAGATAAAAAGTTATAACATATTCCAAGAAGAAGAGCGTTATTGTTATATGTTATTTTTAAGTTTTATTAAAAGTCAGATATACTTTTTATAGATGAAAAATTAGGTTAAGTATTTTTCATGTTTCTCCTTTTTATTTATAGACTAATTTATAAAATGATCACTTAATAAATCACTGGTAATTTTTTGTGACCATACTATAAAATTAACTAGTTTTCACATATGTTGTGATTATTTCCTCCTTTGCTTAATCACCTCTACTTCCTTTACTTCACCTCTTACTTGCACACAAGCACAGATCCCATTCTTAAAACTAATGACTTATGTTACTCTTCTAACACCTTATATGGAATGAATAACTTTTTAAGAATGATCATAAGAAATATTAAGGGAAAGGGAATGAAAAAAAAATCAAAGGAAATCGCCAACAATGGTACCTTGCCTTATCTTCTTTTACATGACTGTGCCTATATTCATTTAATTTCTTTTATTTTTCCACTGCAAAATAACACTACCAATATGGGGATAAAAATTTGATAATGGAGCCATTGATTTGTTATGTATGTGAAGGGAAATCATGTGAGTTATGATCAAGCGCACTCAATATTAGTGGACCCTTGGGGAGGCACCGGTGGATCAGAATGGAATTACAAGCTGAAAAGTCCCATTAAAGAAATATTGATTGCTCATGGAGATTATATAGACTCCATCATGTTCAGAAACGTTACTGAACAAGGTACTACCATACGCTCACCAAAGTTTGGTGGGAATGGAGGCCGAAGAAACAAGGTAAGTCAAAAAAATTATGGTCGAAGAGGCACTGTTCCTCTCAAGTTACTTTTGTGTCATGTCATAGCAATGAGCTTAAATTATGTAAAAGAATTAATTATTAAGACAATTAAACCAGTTTTAGCAGGTTATTCATTTATCTTACAACCTTCAAGTTACTTTATCAGGCTCTTGATAAGAAAATCACGTTATAGGTCAACTTAATATGATAGTACATTAACTTCTTGCATTAATCTATAGTTATATAAGCATCTTTCTAGTCAAAGATATGAATGCACCTGTTGCGTATATAAGTTTGTCGCTTCCTTTGCATTGAGAGGATTCAACTAAGTGTCCACATTTGCTTTAGGTCAGAGATTTTGAATCCTAATATAACATTCTTGCTCTTTTATGAATTTGTCAAAATTCCCAACTCTACTACTCATTTAACCGATATGTGATTTGCAATAATCTCAGGTTGGTATTGGGGCAACTCCTTTGGAATATTTAACAGGCATCAAGGGGACATTTGGAGATTTCTATGGCCAGTCAGTTATAAAATCTCTATGTTTTATAACTAATGTAAAGAATTATGGACCATTTGGGTCTGAAGCTAATGGAACCCCATTTTCACTTGTGATGAAAGAAGGTGTAGCTATTGTGGGATTTCACGGGCGTTGTGGAGTGTATCTTGATGCTATTGGTGTTTATTTGCAAAAACTTACTCCTTCCACTTCAGCAAAGGAACCTATGGTTGAAGATATTGAAATCCGTGATGTATGTTATGATTATTCCTCCTTTGCTTAATCACCTCTACTTCCGTTTCTTCACC
This sequence comes from Nicotiana obtusifolia, assembly GCA_002018475.1. NCBI lineage: Eukaryota > Viridiplantae > Streptophyta > Magnoliopsida > Solanales > Solanaceae > Nicotiana > Nicotiana obtusifolia. The sequence goes on along the minus strand of MCJB01000280.1, from coordinate 5,846 downwards.
TCATACTTCAGCAAATGAACCTGAAACAAAAAATTTGAGGCAAATGAACCTATGGTTGAAGAAATTGAAATACATGACGTCTATACTACTTTTTCTCTTAATATCATGAATCAGATAAATTTTGTTTCTTGTTCGTTTTATTTTATTTCTTTCCGATTGATTGTGACTTTATATACTAAACCAACCGATGCATGCCATGTGTTTGCACATAAATTTCTTTCACTTAATATATATTCTTATGTTATTAAATCGCTTTAACCATTATAAGTTAGTATTTTTTGGTACAAATACCGAGTACGAGCAAGTTTTTGCTATCAGAGACATGTGCATTCACTATTTTATAACAAAGAATAGGAACTTATTGATAGAATTATAAACTTCTTGTTGTAAGAATAAAAGAAACAACTAAACATTATAAAGCTTATCAATCCTGGTTAGTTATGATTTTCAAGAGGTTGTGTTTATGTGTTTGACAGTTATTTCTATTCATCTCTTCCTTGGAATGGGTGGAATAAATCTTCACTAAATCGTCCATCCCCCTTTTTAGTGCATAATCTAGTAAATTGAAAGGGGGGGCGGGGGACACCAGCTTAACATACAGTTGAACATATGCATAGTAAACCATTTTCTTGACATGCTTATTTTGGATACATAACAGCTGCTCAAACTCTAAGAACATAATATAGAGAATTAACTGTCTTTCTTTGTGATAATTTGACATAATGTTTGGCTTTTGTAGGTGTCATTTTCTACCCTTCGCAAGGACACTCTCAATGTTCTGGATTTCATAGAGAGCTTAAAGAATGAAAAAAATCAAAAAGCTGTTGACGTGGATCTAACTGAAAAGCTGAAATTGGAGCTGGACTTCCTCCTCCTGAATCTCCACCATCTTTCCAAATATAATGCTGAACAACTTTCTCCATTCATGACCGAATATGAGATTCTTCAGAATGTATGTGGCAATATAAGAGATTTCCACGAGTTGATAGTGAATGGTTGCATTGGGCATGAGATTATTGAATATGTCTTACCTCAGTTTCAACTAATGGCTGAGAGAGTAGGACGCTTCCTATGGACTAATCAAATTGGTGGACACTCTCGACTCTTGGAGATTATTCCAACTCAGTTGGAGGTTATGCACATATGTTTTACAAATTTGAATGCTTCAACATCAGCAGAAGATGGACACTTTATTAAGCAACTCCTAGAAACCTCTCCGGACATTCTTAGAGAATATCTTATCCATCTACAAGAGCACATGATAAATGTTATTACCGCTAGCACTCCAGGGGCTCGAAACATTCATATCATGATAGAGTTCCTATTAATCATTCTCACTAATGTGCCTAAGGACTTTATTCATAATGGGAAGTTCTTTGAATTCCTAGCACATGTTGGAGCACTTACCAGGGACATATCAGCTATTGCTCGCGACTTAGAAGAGAAATCAAAGAATGGAGAGAGTACCAATGAAACAAACAGTGCAACTCTAGGCTTGTTCGAAAATATTGAACTCCTGAAGAGAGAACTCAAAGATGTTTACCTGAAAGCCCCAGACTCATCTCAACTCTGCTTTCCCATGAGTGATGGATCCCTGTTCATGCATCTTCTGCTTAGACACTTAAATGATTTGCTCGATTCCAATGCTTATTTAGTTGCTTTGATAAAGGAAGAAATCAGGCTGGTGAAGGAAGATCTAGAATTCATAAGATCTTTCTTCGGGAATGTTGAGCAAGAATTGTATAAAGATCTATGGGCACGTGTTTTAGATGTGGCATACGAGACAAAAGATGTCATTAATTCAATTATTGTAAGAGACAATGGTCTCTTACATCTTATTTTCTCACTTCCCTTCGTTATAGAAAAGATCAATCTTATCAAAAAAGGTGTCTCAAATTTACTTGAGAAGATTCCCAAGAACATGGGCATCATTGTTGTGAACTCTCCCAACAAGCCAGTTGCGCGTAAGTCATCAATATCTGGTAAAATAATCGTAGGTTTTGAAGAGGAGACAAATTGGATAATTAGGAAACTCACCAGTGGACCAAAAACGCTAGATGTCATTTCAATCACTGGTATGCCGGGTTCTGGTAAAACTACTTTGGCGTACAAAGTGTATAATGATGAGTCAATTTCTAGTCATTTTGACATCCGTGCATGGTGTACAGTCGATCAAAAGTATGACGAGATGGGGTTGCTGGAAAAACTTTTTAATCAAGTTGTTGGCTCAGCTTCAAAATTCGGTGAGAATATTGATGTTGCTGATGAGCTACGGAAACATCTGTTTGGAAAGAGGTACCTTATAGTCTTAGATGATTTGTGGGATACTGCAGCATGGGATGAGTTGACAAGACCGTTTCCTGAAGTTGAGAAAGGAAGTCGAATTATTTTGACCACTCGAAAAAAGAAAGTGGCTTTGCATGCACAACGCCACAGTGATCCTCTTGACCTCCGATTGCTAAAACTGGAAGAAAGTTGGGAGTTATTAGAGAAAAAGGTGTTTGGAAAAGAAAGTTGCCCTGATGAACTAGTGGATGTTGGAAAAGAAATAGTCCGAAACTGTAAAGGGCTTCCTTTGGTGGTTGATTTGATTGCTGGAGTCATTGCGGGGAAGGAAATGAAAAGGAGTGTGTGGGTTGAAGTTAGAAATAATTTGAATTCCTTCATTTTCCAGAAAGAAGAGGACGTGATGAGGGTTATAGAATTAAGTTATGACCATTTACCAGATCACCTAAAGCCATGCTTACTTTACTTTGCAAGTTATCAGAAGGACAGAGCACTTAACGTCCTTGATTTGAAAAATCGTTGGTGTTGTGAAGGACTTGTGCAACAAACAGAGATGAAGAGTTTGGAAGAAGTGATGGAGGTTTATTTGGATAATTTAATTTCCAGTAGCTTTGTAATTTCTTCCAATGAGACAGGTTACGACCAGACTTGCCAAATTCATGATCTTGTGCATGACTTTTGTTTGATAAAAGCAAGAGAGGAAAAGTTGTTTGACTTGATAAGTTCGAGTGCTCCATCATCATCTTCTTCTGATTTAATGCCACGTCAAATAACCATTGATTATAATAAGGAGCACTTTGGGCACTTTGGGCACAACAATTTTGTCCTGTTCGATTCAAAAAAGAAAAGGCACTCTGCTAAACACCTCTATTCTTTGAGGATAACTGCACGCATATATCATGGCAATCGTCTTTTTGATATTCACCTAAGACACTTGAGGCTTCTTAGAGCGTTGCAACTGGATAGGTATATTTTCACGGTGAATGATTCTTTGCTGAATGAAATATGCACATTGGTTCATTTGAGGTACTTAAACATTCGTATAAAAGTTAAATCTCTGCCTTCGTCTTTTTCGAACCTCTGGAATCTTGAAACTCTGTCTCTGGATAACGGTAATCAACCCATGCTACTACTACCTACTATTTGGAATCTTTTAAAGTTACGAGTGCTGAACGTATATGCCGGTTCCTTCATTGATTTGGATACAGATGAACCAATATTGACAGTAGAGGACCAAAAGTTAGAGAACTTGAGAATAATAAAGGAACTCAAGCTTTCTTATTCAAAAGACACAGAGGATATTTTCAAAAGGTTTCCCAATCTTCAAGAGCTTCGATTTTTCCTCAAGGAATCATGGGATTGTTCATCAGAGGGATATTGGTTCCCGAAATTGGACTTCCTAAATGAACTAGAAATCATCGCAGTAACTTTTCAGAGTTCAAATTCAAGTGATAGCGCACCCTTCGAGTTTGAAAATCGACTGTGGAATTTTCACTTCCCTTCGAGTTTGAAAAAACTGTCCTTGCGTCAGTTTCCTCTGACATCCGATTCACTGTCAACAATAGCAAGACTGCCCAACCTTGAAAAGCTGAACCTTATTGAGGTAATCATCGATGGAGAAGAATGGAACATGGGGGATGAAGACAGCTTCGAGAATCTCAAATGTTTGATGTTGCACCGAGTGACTCTTGCCAAGTGGAATGTTAGGGAGGAATCCTTTCCTGCGCTTGAGAAATTACAACTGCAGCTCTGTCGTAAGCTTGAGGAGATTCCTCCTAGTTTCAGGGATATTTGTTCATTAAAAGTTATCGAACTCCCATGGAGCCCTCAACTTAAAGATTCCGCTCGGGAGATTAAGCAATATGTTGTAGATATGACGGGAGAAGACAAGCTTCAGGTCAGGAGTAAGTATTGAGCGGCTCTTACCCTTGGAAAAATGCGAGTATAGACGAATTTATTACCTTCAGGTCAGTTTTTTCAAGTTTTGTTAATCTTTCAAGAATACCATCACTAACATGTGAAAACTGTTCAGATAATCATGAAATTCTAATGCAACAAGAAATGGGATCTTTAGTGACTGCACGTGCGAAGAGTTTTAGTAGGTGCTGCTGTTGAACATTAGGCCTCATTTGCAACAGTTAAGCGTTATTATAAATCCTCTTGTGCCTATAAAAATATCAATGCAGGATATCACATCTCAAACTTTAGACAAGGTGGTGAAATATAAGGATGCAGTGTTGCACTCAAACAAGAATTGCCACTAAGAAAAAGATGTTTAATTTGAGTACTACCGCTACTGGTAGTTGTGATAATATAAGGTAAGTTGAAAAAATTAATCCAAATGTGCAAGAGCCACTGGGCTATCACCTCCTTCACTATACATGGTGCTTTTAATAGCTTCTGCAGACTGAATCTTCAAGGCCTCCAGTGTTTATTCTCACAATTTGATGCGACAAGCTATAATGAATTTGTCCAGAATAATGGAGGTTTTGGTAGCATTAAGAATATCAACTTTCCTGAAAGGCTAAATCATCCTATGGTTAATTCTCTCCAATTTTGATCAGCATCCCACTGTAATCGCTAGTATTTACTAATCGCGGCTTCTTTTCTGCAGGTGGCAGCTTTAAGGCGATGCCTTAGTAGACAAACTTGAAATGAACAACCTATGAGGTGAACATCCCACGCTCACTGATTGAAGCTCCATGTTCAACTCTTCCAGGGAAACAAGTAACAGCTGCCGGTTACTTTCCCAGTCTCTGGGGAACCCTCAAACTATCAATTTCAGGACGATCTTTGATTTCTTCATACCAAAATATCAGCCTTCAATTTGTCATCAAGTATGTGAATTTCTCTAGTAAATAATTGTAATTTACCCACAACCGGCGCAATAATTCTGTTTTTTTTTCTTTCTTGACTAGATTTATTATCCCCTAGCAAAGGCCTCATCCGGATAAATCCCAACCTGGGTGCGATAATTTGTGGTAAAACTGACATCTTTGCTGTTTCTTTTTGGCGATTTTGTCAACTGTTCTTTAGGGGCACGCTATGATCAACTGAATTCTTGCATATATTGCATTACATAAATACATATATATATATAATTTTATTATTTTCATTTTTTTTTCCTTTTTTTCTTTTGCGGGGGCTCCTCCGCAAACTTTGGTTTTTATGATTCTTACAACATTTGTTTACATTTTATTTCACCTAAGAGTCTTGAAGGAGATCCTGGACATGATTGCGCAGTGCTTGGCTTCTTTCAATCCTCTAGATTGTTGGCTTGATTTTTACTTTGTCTGAAATCCGTGCGGAAAGGTTCGTTCGATGCAAGTTTTATGGAGAAGCAACCTAAATCATCATTGGTATATTCCGTCACTATCCACCCCCTCGCAAGGCACTCATTCACCTCGTCCCTAAGCAATATTTAGTCCTCCTCCTTTCCCATCATCAACAGGTCCTCCTATATATTCCTCCACCAAATGACCAACCAAACCGGATTCTGCACCAAATCAGATATATCTCAACAGGGGCGGATCCACCCTTTGACTACCGGGTGCTGAAGC